>LJIJ01003853.1:0-17083 GCA_001718145.1 Orchesella cincta | reverse complement strand
CTTTGGGTGGATATTGCATTCACTACATACTTATTATTAGGGAGTGCCAAGAGCTCTAACTCATGCAGGTAGTGGTGGGGAACATGTGTATGGACATGTGTACGTATAATGTTAGTTATGTCATGTTAAATGTCATTGAAATCATGCAAAATCACCTACCAAACGGGAAAATGGAAGAGCTAAGGCAAATATTCCGTTCACTGCCTCCGGTTTGGTTCAGCTTTATAACAACAGTTTCGGAGTTTTTATATTTCTCACAGTGCGTATAGCTTAGTTCGGCCTGGCAATGGTCGAGTGTAGGTGGTTAAAAAAGCAGTTGTTTATAATTTATTTTCACACTAATGAGAATGAGCGTAAAAGATTTCGTAAACACAAGCTTATGTAATCAGAGCGCTTCAGTAAATATACGACTCGATTAATAACGCTTAAACAGCGCTTCATACAGTAGAATTTCATATTTATTAAAAATGTCATTTTAAAATTACGTTAAATAAAATACAGTCGAAAAACGAATGTCGATAGAACTGAATATCATGCACCAAAGTGAAAAATTTTCGATATCTAGTTATTGTTTCGTGGTATTCAGTTTTGAAAGTTTTTTAGTTTGTATTTTAACATCTTTAGCAATAATCTAAGCAAATGCTTAAAATAGTTGTTGGCTTACGAAATTAGTTCAATTCAAAAATATTGAGCCCAGTTACCTTAGTTTGGTTTTTCGAATTATCACCGTAAAAATTTTATCGCTCGCTGATGAATTTGTGATTGTGATGGGTGGAATAAACGTAGTCACTCAATGCACTAAAGTGGAAACTGCATTTTTACGCGGCTTAGGTAAATTCTTTTATTGCCGTCGAACGCATAATGTAATTTTCCGCACCTAAAATAACCACCTGTCTGGCATCATCCAAGTGGGATTGAATAATATTGAGGACAATGTTGGACTGGACTAAACTTGGAAGATCAATCACTTTTCATATAGTTGTTTCATTCTCAAGTCAATTAAATGTGAAGAGTGACTCTAAATATTCAGCAAAGTGATAGTGAATGTATTACAAGATGAAACGCGTACAGAATATTCGATGTGTTTTTTTCAATCTGGGTTTTTGAACTGTGCTAGAGAATTTAGTACGATCATGTTTGTTTGTGTGATTTTTCGTGTAGAAAGCTGCGGAGTAGGCCTGTGCGGTACGGCTGGCGTCGTGTGCATATTTTGCGAAAGCGTAGGCGGGCCCTGTTCTCCACTTATCGTCCTTGGGATCAGTAACCGTTCAGGGAATCTTATTATCTGTGAACCTATGCGCATGATAAACAGACATGTTGGTTCGGGAATAGTAGTTGTGTATGATTTCTTATGCGCGTCGTTCGTAATTGTTAATTGACAAGATGGCGGCAAGGCTTCATAAAAGTAGCAGTAAATTTCATAGACATATTAAAAACCAGGTGTATCAAAGGAAACAGTCGAGAAGGATTACTACCTCATTTAAAGTTATCGCGGTGAAGAGTGGCAGTTTTTATGATGTTCACAAGGTTACTTCACTGACGTTATTGGGCATGATTGCAAATATTTCAGGGTCTATATTTTTGTCACTCCGTGAATGAAGCTTTTCGAATCAAATTTTTGGAATTTGTGTTGCATGAATAAACATTGTTTTTTCATACAAATTTGAGCATAATCGTATTCGGTTTTTAACATAGGGCTTTGAAAACTTTACTCTTTCAAACTAAAATTGCTTAATCAGTATGTGGGAATAATAATTTCCTAATCCTTTATTAAAAAATGATTTCTTGTAAAAAAAAAACTTCTACGAAGTATTACACAGGAATACATGTAATAAGTTGTATCTTATTGGTTAACTATTAATTAGATACTAATTAAATAATAACGTTCATTTCTACGTTGTGATAATAACTGCAAGTCGTGGATCGTATATCAATTATATCACGGGTGGCTTACGGAGGCGGTATTTTCATAACAGGCTGCACCGAGATTTCTGTTTTTGCTGTCTTCAAAACCACGATACCACATATTTGTTCGTGTATTCTACATGAATGTTTCCGTGAACTCTTACACATATTTTCAACCTGTGTTTAAGAACAGAAATGATTGTTTGAGAGATAAGACGTCTCAAGAGTCCATGCCACTGAATTCTGGTTTTTCAGATGGTTATTTGTGTAAATTCCCCACTTCGTCTCCAATGTTTCAGATTAGGAAAATCAAAAGTAGTGAGATGGGGCAGTTCGGTTGTAATAAGATGAACGAGTCTGAAATGCCTAGAGATGTTTGGATTTTTTCCTGGGATTTTGATTGTGCTGGGCAAATTTTATGCAACAAGAAAATTCAGTAATAATGTTTTTGTCAAGTTTTTTATGTAAGTCTACTTGTACATGTTCGATTGTGCAGAAAGTCTCTGCCCGAATCAATGTAGCAGCAGCAAAAGGACAGTCCGTGCGAAACTTCCAGATCGTCCGATGAAAACAACTATATAAGTTTTAGAGGCAATTTTTTGTTAGATTTTAATGGAATTTCCCGCCCCCTATTTTCTAACTGATGAGTTACCACTATGAATCTGACGAACTAGTATAAGTCGATCATCCTCATTGCGATCCCATGCCCACCATTTTTTTTCTTTAAGCGCAATCAAACTAACATGCACAGATGTCTTTCAAAAATCAGATTCTCAACGCAGCGAAAATTTTGAGAAACTAGAAATCTCTTTGAGCTCAACAGCTTAACTTTAACTTTACAAACTACTATTCTATGGTATGAACATCATGGAATAGAAAAGCTTTTCTTTCAGACGAATGCTGGTCAGCGTTATTACTGAAGTCGTCTATTGAGATACGTAATGTAGAGCTATGTGGCAGCCTTTATGAAAATCCCCGACGTAGTATACACATCGTTTGTACAGGGGTTTGGGATAGGAATGAGTTATTACTTAAGCCAAGAGCTCCTAATTATGGTAGGCAGCTGGAGAATTTTATTAAACATTTATAATGAACCCACATCAAGAAAGAATATTGTGGATTTTTACTGCACATAAAGCAGTGCAGGGTATCTTTTCATTGTGTCAAGATGTACAAGAATACGAATATTATGAAGCAAATACTATGATTTTAAAACTTCTTTGCGGCAATTTTCTAATTGGAGAATCAGAAAGCGGGGTGTGTGTCGTACCCAGATTCTTGGATTCCTGCGGTCAGGATATATACATATGAATTTAAATTCTGCGAGGCATCAAGTTAAAATCAAAGGTTATATGTTAAAGCATAGATGAAATACATGAAATCAGCTAGAGAGTTTGCCCTAAAGTTTAATTTCCGTATACTGTATATGTTTTTGACTAAATATTTTGATGGGAAATAAAGCGCGAAGAGTAAGATTAAAGAAAGGGTACAATTAGTAAACGTGCTGGCAATATTGAACAGTGGTAAACACCTATGTGTGGATAAGCTTCTATGGTAGTAAAAGTGGTAAACTATCGTTAAAACTGGGGTACGTTATTACCATTAGCCAATTAATAGCACCATTATTTTCCGCAAGAAATTCCCATAATGGTTTTTTCTAAATAGCAAATATGTTACCTATTAAATAGAGTCACATAAGAATTGTGTAATTAATTGCCGCGGAAAGGAAAGGTGAATTCGCATTTTCTCCGTTATGGATCTTGTTCCTATACGATGGAGGCACACGCTAGAACCTTTCTGAAAGTCTAAGATACTTAGGGGATTCCTACCATCCGATTAATTTCGGGCACAACTGATTTTATCATAGAATACAACAAAGTTAAGATTTATTGGACTTGGAGTATATTTGTTATGAATGATCTGATGCTTATAAAGTTATTTATACTTTGTAGCTCTAGAGCCAAATATTGTGGAAGAAAATGACTTGGTTCGCCTTGTTTTTCACTGTTATGGGACTGTTGTTTTATCTCAATTCTTTCGCAGCATTTAACTTTGGTTTTGAGAAAGATAGAAACGATGCAACTTGGAAATGGTACGCTGTCATTAATGAAAAGAATGGAGAAAGGTAAGATGAACACTTAATGTAAATAAACCTTTGACAGCTGACGTAACTAACCAGGTAAACTGTTTGCCAATCTTACAGGCCACGGAAAACCAGAGCTATTTCAACGGACTCGTGCCCTCAAGTTAAAACTTTCATTGCTTTTCTGTGGAGCTTCTGTTGGCTGCTTATTTTTCAACCTCCCAACTTTCATCCTGTTTCGACAGGAAGCATGGCATTTCGGGGCGGATTCATATCATATTTTGAGGTGGATAATTGGAACTTCCAGCTACATTCCTATTATTACAGGAGCTGCAACGGAGCTCTACTTCATGACAGTTGTGTGGGGTACACTTGTAATGGAAATGTACGTGAATATTCAGTTTATTCAATGCTTCAATGTCACATTGAAATGCTTACAAAATTCGGAATCCCTAAACAAAACGGGAAAACTAGCAGAACTCAAACTAAAATATTCAATTCATCGACAACTGTGTCTTTTGGCTACCCTCTACAATAAAACTTTTGGGACTTCGTATATTCCTCCACTTACATCGTCCTGTGGGATCATTATCATACAAGGAATTCTGATTTCAGTAAAACTTGCGTATATGAAAGACTTGATTGTGTCAGGAATAGGGTTTTTATGTATTTTTATTTGTGGGTCTGTTGTGATGCTTATTACGACGATGGCAGCAAGCATACATGAAGCCAGCAGTAAGTTTCAAAGACATGTCAAAAATCAGGCTTATCCTGGAAAGTTGTCTAGGAGGATCATTACAGCATTTAAAGTTATAGCAGTGAAAAGTGGCAGTTTCTATAATATTCACAAGGTCACCTCGCTAACGTTGTTTGGCATGATTGCTAATTTTTCTGGATCTGCACTTCTCTCCCTCCGGGAATGAAACTGTTTTAAAATTTGTGTAGCGTGGACTACAAAAGTTTTTTTGTAGTATACTCAGCATCGTATTTTTAGAAAAAGGACAATTTATTTTTATCATATACATAAAAACTTTATGAATAATAACTGCTCCTAAAAGTTCCTAAAGTACGGTCAATTTACCGCTTCTAAATTATACTCATATTTCAATATAAATCAACCTCGTGTTTATTCAGAGTTATAATATAACAGTTGATATATTTCTCAAGAATCCATCGTATTTTGATGAGAAAATTGAACAGTGCCTACCCTAAATAATATATCAACCGCAGCCACCAAGTTATTACATTTCAGGGATTTTTTCAGCATTTAGTTGGTTAAACGGCGAGTGGCGAGTATAATTCTTAACTGCTATATTTATAGAAATAATTTATAACAAAATAAATATTGTGCTCACAATCAGAAAGTAAAGATATTAATTACTACTGGCGAATCGGTGAACATGTAACGGTTGGGGGGACTAAAGACTGAATAATTACATACAGTTAACTGACACAACTCCATTAAAACCAAATAACTAGTTTTACCAGCTGATATACCAGCTATTTAAAACTTTCACTATGGATTAAACGTATGAATGAGTTGTGTTGAATGAAATTCGAACTAATAACTGATTTTACGAAATGATTATAGCACGCAAAGGCAGCAACCTTTTTTTACGTATTCTAGTAATAAACAGATGCAATTGACTTTGTTAAAAAATCTAAGCCATTCAAAATTTACATTCGAAGCCTGAGAATCGTCTTATTAACGAACATCGCCAATAATGTTTTTAGAAGAAAAGCTTCTAACCTACGTAAAATGTCAATGGAAACTGCAACACATATTGGGAACCTTCCCGATCCAAATATCCACCGATAACAATATAACAGTTAGTAGCAAAACTGAACTAAAAAGGGTTCAGGTAAAAGCTGGGATAGAAACCATTCTCACAAGTTTGCTTTGGGGTCAACTTCTCTGTGGGGTTCGAAATAGGTCTTTAGTAGAAGCGTTACAAGTATTTACTATTTGCAAGTGGTACTACGGCCTTTGCCGTCACCAAATGGGTAGCGTTTAGCCGAAGAGAAAGCTTGATTCAAGGTTTAAACTTTCTTCTCCGTTTTGAAGAAAAATACTGGGAAAGATAGTAAACCAAATCATTGTATATTATTTGACAAAATTTGCATTAATCTTGTTGACATTTAAAGAAGCCTCTATTCAACTACTTCCAAATGGACTTGAACTGAAAATTGTCAAATTTCTCGTAATTTGTGGAATGACTTTTCCAACCATCCACGCCTTCTCGTACATGTTTCTCATCTGGATCACGCCCTGCAATTTGACCACATTTGCCTATTTTACTATTCCAAACTGCATTAATCTTGTGGAAAACACTTCAAATTGGTCCAGTTTATCGTACAGCATCTTAGTTATTTTATGTTGCGTGGCAGCTTGGCAAGCATTCGATCTATCCGGAGACTTTTGTGTTTTCTTGGATTTTTTAAATGGTTTCATATTCATTTTGCCGCTTTGTTCAGCTGATCACTCGACTTTTAGTTGCAAACCCACAAAAAGCAGTGAAATACTGTGGGTATTATCAAGAAATCCAAATATTAAGCCGCTGTCTTAATTTAATTCAACAGAATTGGATTATAGGTGTTCGTGTTTATGCTATGATGAGTGCAGTTATTATTGGTTTCTTTTACTTGATTTAAATTGGGACGAAAGTTTCTCTTCCTGAGTTTACAATGTTTATGTCTGCTGCACCAAATCCTTGTGTTGTGCTAATTGTCTATACAATTGTGATGGCTCAGCTTTACTCGGTTTCAAAATATGTTAAAATTGTTCACAATTCACAAAGAAAGAATCCTTGCTAAAGCAAAGGGAACGCTGGAGCGTAAATGTATTAACAGAATCACAGCTTCGTTTACACCACTTAAGAGCTATCTTGGATATACAAATTTTGTTGAGGAATTCACGCCCTTGGTTATCATGAGTTTTTGTGTCAGCCACACTGTCAGCTTACTAATGATTCCGTAGTTCGTAAAAACGTTTAGACAATTTATTACAATAAAATAAACGCGTTATTAAGTTGCCAGCGAGTAATTTATAGATTGTATGGTTTCAAATAAACATCAAATAATATACCTTTTTCTGGAGGCTAACTAAAAACAATATTCTTTGGATATGTCAACCTGACATCATACAATTATGTTGATGTTTGGCTAGATTCTACCCCTTTGCCAGGTGGAACGTTTCGGAATAATTAGACTCGCGACAAAATCAAATTATATTAATAAGCCAATTAATTGCTTAGTACAAATTGATACAAACAATTAATACGCTTTGGGTTTATCCTGTCTGCTTTGTTTTTCACAATGGAGCACAAGCTAGAATCTTTTCTTAAGGTCTACGAGGCTTTAGGGGCATTCCCATACAATACTACATTGATTTCTGGCACAACTGATTTTATCATAAAACACAATAAAGGGAAGGTTTATTGGGCTTGGACGACATTTGTTTTTCTCAGCTTAGTGCATCTTGTGAAAGTTATTTCCACATTTGTACTTTACGCACCAAAATATTTGGAAGAAAATGACTTTGTTCGTCTCGTTTTTCACTGCACATGGACTGTCTGTTTTATCTCAATGCTTTCGCAGCATTTATCTTTGATTTTGTGCAAGATAGAAATGATGCAGCTTGGAAACGGTACGCTGCACTTAATGAAAAGAATGGAGAAAGGTGAGATGACAACTTACTTTAATTAAATCTTAGACAGCAGAAGTAAATAACAATATAAACTTTGCCTCGCATTTAATACAGGCCTCGGAAAACCTGAGCTATTTCAACGGACTCGAGCCCTAAAGTTAAAACTTTCATTGTTTTTCTGTGGAATTTGTGTTGGCTGCTTATTTTTCAACGCCCCACTTTTCATCCTGTTTCGAAATGAAGCCTGGCATTTTGGGGCGGATTCATTTCACTTTTTGAGATGGCTAATTGGACCTACAAGCTATATTCCAATATTGGTGGGAGCTGCAGCAGAAATATACTTTTTTTCTTCAGTGTGGGGAACCCTTGTAATGGAAATGTATGTCAATATTCAGTTCATTCAATGCTTCAATGTCACATTGAAATACTTACAAAATTCTCAAGCATTGAACACAACAGGAAAATTACCTGAGCTCCTTCGAAAATATTCAATTCATCAACAACTCCGACTTTTGACAAGGCTGTATAATAATACTTTCGGAGCCTATTATATTCCCCCTATTACTTCATGCTGCGGGATCATTACCGTTCAGGGAATCCTGATTTCTGTGAAACTTGCTTATTTAAGGGACTTTTTTGTGTCAGGAGTTGGATTTCTATGCGTTTTTATTTGTGGCAGTATTGTGATGTTAATCACGACGATGGCAGCAAGCATACATTGGACTAGTAGTAAATTTCATACACACATTAAAAGTCAGGCATATCCTGGAAAGTTGTCGAGGAGGATCACAACAGCATTTAAAGTTATTGCCGTGAAAAGTGGCAGTTTTTATGATATTCATAAGGTAACCTCACTAACTTTGTTGGGCATGATTGCTAATATTTCTGGGTCTGTACTTCTCTCGGTGGGTAATTAAATTTTTATGAAATAAATATGGTATTCCTGAATTAGAGTTATATGTTGAAAAAATTACTATTCTTAGAAGTAAATGAACCTATATGTGTCTTTTTGATGGAAGTAAATATGTAAAAATGTGGAATTTACTTAATTGGTCAAGAAATTATTTGCCTCTGAATCCTCATAAAAAATTAAGCCGATTTGATGATTGCAATACGTCTATATTGTAATAAAAATATCTGCCAGTGTCTCAAGAATATAAAAAAATAAGTGGCAATTATCCTGTCATCCAGCATGATTTATTCGTTTTGTTGAGCTCGCCAATTTTTCAATAATATGAACGCATCAATTAAGTTACCGATGAACTGACATCATAGTCAATTGTCTCATTCGTAACTATTGCTCTAAAAATGGATCAATGTACTCAAAACCAGTAGATTCCAAGAAACGATGGAGCACGAACTTGCCCGTTTTCTTAAAGTTTACCAATCAGTTGGGCATTCCCATACAAACTTTCCCTAATTCCGGGCACATCTGATTTCAGCATTTCTCTACACAAACCTTCGAAATGGGTTTGGGCTTCATTTCATTCTGCCCTACTATTACATACGATCAAAGCCTTATCAACATTTATTCTCTACGCGCCTCAATATTTGGAAAAGGAGCAATATGTCAAGTTAGTTTTTCACTGCATGTGGTGCGTCTGCTTTACTGGAGTGCTTTGTGAACACCTACTCTTCGTGTTAAGCAAAGAAGAGTTGATGCAACTGGGAAATGGGACAATTGTTTCTATGAACAACTTTGAAAAGCGTAAGAATTTACGAAGAACTCCAAAACTATCATTTTATACTTTTAAATAAATGTTTAACTTTACAGGGCTTGAAAAAATGAATTTATTTAAGAGAAGTCGCTCCGTTAGGATACAACTATTGTTGTTTTTCTGCCTAAACACTATAGGCTGCTTGGTTTTCAACACTGCAAACTTTCTCATATTCTTTCGGGAAGATGTTTTTCATTTTGGGTCGAATTGCTACCATTTCTTAAGAAAATTTATGGAACATTCAAGCTTCATCCCAATCATTATTGGAGGGATTTCAGAGGCACACCTTATGGTTGTGATGTGGGGCACGATTGTAATGGAAATGTATGTAAATCTACAGTTCATTCAAACCTATAATGTAGCTCTTGAGGCAGCTTCTGAATTTAGGGGTAAAATGAATCGCCTCTATTTTAAATATTCAATTCAGCAGCAACTCCGCATTTTAGCAACCCTTTACAATAACACATTTGGAGCCAGATACATTCCTCATATTACCTGCGCTGCTGGAATGATTATTGTTCAAGGAGTATTCATTTCCATTAAGTTGGCATTCATGAAAAACTTTTTCATAACGGGTGTTGGAATTCTCTGCATTATTTTTACAGGATTAATCCTCGTTATTATTACCACGATGGCTGGAAGTATTTACGAGAGTAGTCGCAAATTTTATAGACATGTTGAATGTCAAGGTTACAAGGGTAAAGTTGCTAAACGTCTACTTTCGGCGTGGAAAATTGATGCAGTGAAAAGTGGCAATTTGTATGAAATTCATCGTCCAACGTCGTTAACTTTGTTGGGAATGGTGGCCAATGTTTCAGGGTCGGTACTGCTCACGTTTCATATATGAAATAATGAATAAGGAATCTATGTAATTTGTAGGGATGCTTGACAAACCATGCAATTTATTTGTCGTAGAAATAAAAGGGAAGCAATACAAATTGTCATTTATATTTTGGAACAAGTTGCACAACCATTCATTTATAACAGCTTAAAAAATATACCAGCAAAAATCCACAAAAGCATGATGGAGCATAAACTAGAGCATTTTTACAAAATATATCAATCTGTTGGGGCATTTCCATACAAACTAGCTTGTAACATTGTAGAAATACGTTGTTTCAGCTTGTCTTCATGTTTACTTAACTGAATTGCGTCAACCAAGGAAAACCCCTGATAATTGAGTTTTATGCAAGCAATAGAATAACCAGTAATTATCACCGAGCTCGTTTTCACTTCAGTTTTGCCAACTGGCTGGATTCCTATCCAAAATCAACTGCGTGAATAAAACCATTAAATTTACTACTAGTTATAAAGCAAAAACTACAAAAGTTTTTCGAATTCTATGAATTCTTTAGGGCATTTCCATACAAATTGGAGTTGCTCCTGGAACCTTAGATTTTATATCAACAAAAAATCCTCCTATTTTACATAAAAGCTTGCTGTTATCGTCATGTTCTTGCATGTTCTTAAAGTAGTCTCGACTTTATTGCTTTATGTTCCGGGTTATCTCAAAGAAATGGACTTTGTCCGGCCCGCTTTTCACTGCACATGGTGTGCCGGCTACACTGCAGCACTTAGTGATCATTTCCAACTCCTTTGGGGAAAAGTGAAACTTATGCAATTGGGAAATGGGACGTTAATCTTTATAGAACACGTTGAGAAAGTACTAGGAAGCCCAAATATTTTTGGAAAAAGTCGCTTAATCAAGCGACCGACTCACTCCGACTCAAAATCCTCCTGTTTTTCTGTTTCAATAATATAATTTTCTTTCTTTTCAATGGGATCATTTTCATCATGTTTCGAAACGAAGTTTGGCACTTTGGAATTGGATCAACTCCATATCATTTATTCAGGGGAATTTCAGACCCGCTCTACCTTTGCGTTGCCAGTCTTGTAGAAATGGCAACTGTGGCAATATTTTTTTGTGCACTTATACTAGAAATGCACGTGAATATACAATTTATCCAAACTTTCAGTGTGACTTTGAGCTACTTAAGGAAATCTAATACAAGGGAAGATCTCCATCAATAAACGTTAATTCATCGCCAGATCAGGCTTTTGACAACCGTTTATAACAACACTTTTGGAGCTTCCTATTTACCCTGCATTTCTACTCTACTCGGAATCATTGTGATTGGAGGAATATTCATTTCTGTAAAATTGTCTTATATAAATGATTTGTTCATTTTGAGCGTTGGATTCAACTCTACATTCATTTCGGTGTGATTCTCGTCATCATTTCCAACATGGCCGGAAGTATTCATGAAAGTAGCTCCATGTTTTATACTCATATTAAAAGTAGAGGTTATCAAGGAAAGTTAGTCGATGCATTGTGAGAACGTTTAAGGTGGTTTCAATCAAGAGTGGGAACTTTTATGGGATTCATTCCTCAACTTCCTTGACTTTCCTTGGAATACTGGCAAAAAACTGCGTGGACGATGTTGATGTCAGTTGTAATACAAAAACGAATGTCTGTCTAAATATAATTTCTCAACAAATATTTATATTTTTTCGACAATTTATGATTAATAATTCTTGCAAATAAACCCCTACCTACAAACTATTTACTGTACATTTATCGCACAAAAAATATTAAAGTAAACTAATATAATTCAGGAACTAAAGTAAGACTAACAAGTATTTGTTTCACGATGCCCCAAAACATGCCAAAAATGCCTCACAAAGCATCTTACCCATTGTAGCCATTCCAAAAACGAATAGCTTTCAAATCATCAACAATGGAGTCAGAGAAAACCATAATTTGGTTATATACCCATTGTTTTCTGTATAGGCATGATAGCTGAAAAAGAATAACCCTACAATTAAAAGGGTGTAATAGTCCTTCCATATGAATGGAGGGCTTTGTTTTAATGCCAGGTTTCCATTATGACTCAAGTTATTACCAGTCGTTTGATCCGATTTAAAATATTATTGTTTTTCTGCGTGAGTAATGTTGCATTTGTATTTTTCAACGGGATAATTTTTATAATTCTTCGAAACGAAGTTTAGCATTTTGGGTCGACACCGTATCAAACTTTGAAGGACTTATCAGATCCACTAGTTCTTGTCGTAGGAAGTATTGCAGAAATGTTGATAGGGACAACTGCGTTTGGCGCGTTAATTATTGAAAATGTATATACATATCCAGTTCATTCAGATTTTCCACGTGACAATGAAAACCTTGATAACTTCTCAGAAAAACTGTGCGAAGGATCTTCAAATGAAATTTGAGATTTATCAACAACTTCTGATTTTGGTAACAGTTTGTAACAACACGTTTGAAATCTCTTTCATCCCAGTTATTACCACTCGAGTGCACTCCAATAGGAATGATTGTAATTGGGGGAATATTCATTGCTGTTAAACTTGCTTATTTTAATGACTTAGTATTGGACTCAACTCAGCTTTCATTTGAGAGCGATGAAGATTGCAACAGTGAAAAATGGAAATTTTTTTGGGATTCGCAAGTCAACGTCACTGACGATGCTGGGAATGCTGGCAAATATGTCGGGGACGCTGTTAATGTCTGTTAGTATAAAAATAAGGAAAATATTTGATATTTAAATAAAAATCCCCAACTTTATTTATTCTGATGGTGGTTTGACAACAGTTGTAATTATTTTATATACTAAAACACTTTCATGAATAAAATCTTTTACATATATTTATTTTAGTTATATTTCCTCATGTTTTCCCTTAATATTTTAGTGGCATCGGATATTAAATACTGTCAAAAATTCTGGTTTAATTACAGGTTTCACGCTAAATGATCTTACAGCATTTCCTCAGCCGTTTTATTAGAAAACAATATATTTTAGACACATAAAGGGGATTATATTATCGATGCCCAATTTGTTTTATATAGCATAATGCTACGTAGTTTTATGCTCAATTTGTTAGAAACGCTACCACTGCTTTTCTGACCGTTCCATATAATTAAATACAGTAGTTACCCACAATTAGTACGGTTTTTGCTAATAAATCTTCATATCAAATATCCTCATTTCTTCTCCAAAATATTTAGAAATGGAACATAAACTGAGCATTCCCATCCACCCTCGAGCTCCATCCTGGAAACTCCGACTTTTCCATCCACCTCAACAAAAAATCATGGTATTTTACATGATATATTGTTGTTTTCTCCTTATTTCTCCATTCTATCAAGATATTCTCAGCCCTCATAATTTCCTTTCCGGGTTATCACTTGGAGAAGGATTTTTTAAGACTTGTGTGTCACTCTACATGGCCTGTCGGTTTCGCTGCTAGTTTGACTGAACATTTTCCACTATTATTTGGAAAGGTGGAGTTTATGCAGCTCGGAAATGGAACATTACTTTTTATGCAAAATATCGAGCAAAGGTTGGGCAAGCCTTTTCTTTTCAAACATAGTCGCCTACTCCGGCACAAAATACTACTGTTTTTCTGTATGAATTATTTCGGCTGCATCCTTTTTAATGCGGCCATTTTCATTATATTTCGGAACGAGATTTGGCACTTTGGCTCCAACTTCTACCATTTGGGTAGACACATTTCAGATCCACTTTTCCTCCTGTTGGGAAGCTTTGAAGAGGCTCAGTAATCACTGTAGCTTTCGGCGTGCTGATATTCGAAATGTCTGTAAACCTCCAATTTATTTGACACTTGCCGTGACCCTGACCTATTTAGCAAGGTTTTTCGTCTCACAAAAGCATTCAGGAAGACCTCCACCTAAAAATTTCCATCCATCGACAACTCCAGCTTTTAACAACCATCTACAACAACACATTCGGGACTTTTTACCTCCCACCACTTTCCAGCACGCTAGGAATCCTCATAATCGGTGGAATCTTCATGTCCGTCAAGCTTTCTTATTTAAAAGACCTTTTTATTCTAGGAATTGGGCTTGATTGCATCTTTATCTGCGGATTGTTCTTGGTTATCGTTACAAGCATGGCTGGAAGCGTTAACGAGAGTAGCTCGAGGTTCCAGAGACACTTAAAAAGTGGGGGTTATCGAGGAAAGTTGGCAAGACGAGTTATCAAAGCGTTCAAGGTGGTTTCTGTGAAAAGCGGTGAGTTTTATGGGATTCACAGGATGACCTCTTTAACTTTGCTGGGAATGCTGGCTAATATGGCGGGTTCAGTCCTACTATCAGTCACTATTTGATAATAGAAGCTAATTTATGTTAAAATGTAATAAAAAGTTGTCAATTACTATCATTTACTATTACTAATTGATATTCAAATATTTTGGAGAATAAACAAAATTATACGACAGTCATTTAGAACCATTTGAAGCAGTGATTCAACCTGTAAATTCCATCCTTCGAATGAGCATCATCAATCATCAGCAAGCTCTTAAGCTAGCTTCAATGCAAATGCAGCGCGTGGTAAAAGAAAAATACGAGAATGGCTTTTGTTTTTGCATGCAAAATCCAGAAAAAACGTTAATTTAGATAACAAACGCTTTGCAACATTCAAATCAAACATGTTTATTTACCCATTTGTGCATTAAACTACTTGCATTCATCGACAACTGGTCCAAAGGTTATTAGAAATGATTGAAATTTGTACGAAAGCTCATTCTTGCTAAACCCGGTTTGTTACGTACCCTCCATGCCTCGTTAGGTATGCAGCGGGTTACTGACCTGAGCTAGTAAAGCAGTGTGTGCCCTATAAAATCGCATTTTCAAAACGCCTTCACTCGAATGAGTGCCTGTCACTTTTCTGTCAATACTTTTAAAGCCTGTATTCCCCATTCAGAGCCAAGGCTTTAAGCTTCTACTTTGCATTGATGATGCGTGATGCTAATACTAGGGTTGGGGGTAGAGGCATAATCAATTCATTTATCGGCAATTATCGTAGTGACAGTAATTTTCAGATCTGAGTTTCCCTGCAGCAATGAAACACTGCTAACTTCATCCGCAATTAGAGCAAGCTCCACACCGAAAACAAAACATATCTGCTTCATTTGTCTCGAACAAGAAACTCACATCCAAATAGACAGCACACGTTGAGTATCATTTCAGGCTCCCCCTCAGAATGCGAGCATAATCTTAACAAATTCTTCACTTTTTTCGATTGTTTCTGGTGGTGCACATTTATGCTCGGCTCTGGGCTACGTCCTCTTCTTCAACGGGTTCCATGTGTTCAGCGTCCTTTCGTGACCGAGGTTTGGCTCCACACGATCTAGCCATACTTCATGATAGGCCACTTTTCCCGACCACATTATACACTCCTTTTGTGAGGCGTTGCCACAGAGGTTCTCTTCTTACGCCTTTGGCTGGCGTTGCTTGACTCACTCGATAATCGGCTATGTAACTCTCCCAATTCCATCCAGACTGTTCAACCGTGCGACCCTCTGCTATTTAACAAGGCAACACTGAGTAGAGCAGTGATCAGGACTCCAGTCGAGGCTTCAGGTATTTTCACTCGCCACTCGCGCGCGGAGTTGAGCCAGACCAAGCGCCCAAGAAGACGAAGGGGAGCCTCGGTTGAACGGTCGGGAGACCGAACGCGTACTGGAGGGACCTCTTCAATCAGGAAGGTACTGGGACGCGCGAGCTCGGAGAGAAAAGCTCTTAGAAATCTATATATTGAAAATGCAGTGTCTTTCGCCCTAAACGGAAAAATTGTTATAAACTAGATTGCAAAATTATACAAAAAACAAGCCCGCATACACGTAGACCATCGTGGTGGGGAAGATGGGTATGACAAAGTCCGATACGACCGCTTAATGAAGAGCCTCTGAAGTGGTTGGCGCTGAACGGTCAGTCAAAACTGGTTCCGAGAGGGGATCCTATCACTCCCTTCCTTCCGAAGAAAGAACACGACCAGCAAGGCCTGCTATTTTTGCCGAAGGTTTTGGATGGCGATTTTAATCTGCGAGGATGAAAAAAATGTAATAAATTTCTTTGAAAATAGACTAAGGTCTTCAATGCAAAATGAGGGCGATTTTTCAACGACACGTGCGTTGCAGTAAATATAAAGGCGACCGGAGTACACCATGGAACAGCGTGGCTAGGGTATTGAATGCAGATCCTGTGAGTAACAACTATGATTGAGATCGATCGATCCCCAAGGCACAATAACCAAGGCTACTGGCAATGGCGTGTTAGAATGCAGCAAAAACCCGTGCTCGAAGGAATGCCAATTCGCGCTACATGGAGCTCCGTCACCGACCTCGAAGCGTGGCTTGTCGGTATACACTACACAAGAGAGCGCCCAGTAGATGGGAATTTGTGCGGTTCGAGTTTTCTAATCCTCCTGGAGATCAGCGGCTGGTTGCGGCGGTATAGGAAGAGCATTCGGTCGACGGCTCTTCCTGGGCCGGAATCCACTGAAGATTCCCGGGAATGGATGGAGCTGTTGCGAAGGAGGGAAGTACGAGCACGAGAGGAAGAAATAGTGGGAGGGAGGGGAGAGTGGGGCCGCGGCTAAGTTCTCCCTAACATTACCAGAGGACAGAGTATGGACAACTTTGGTGGGCGTGCGAATTATGGGCTGCGCAGGGCCGAGACGGCATCTTGGAGATGAACGGACGTGCAAGCAGGGAGAGCACGAGGAGCCTCGCGGGTGTTGCACAGAGGGTGAGATTCTTGATGCCAGATCTTGCGTGGTCGTGGGACATTGTCGGGAAGGCGTGGGGGAGGAAGCGATGAGTGATGAATTTGAAGGGGCGGACTCTGAGCGAAGATTCCCTTCCAACGAAGATTCTTCGGTTTCCTAAAACGAGGTAGGAGGAAGGGTGGAA
>LJIJ01003852.1:0-17085 GCA_001718145.1 Orchesella cincta | reverse complement strand
TTGGCTTTTAGTCTCGGCCACAATGGTTTTTGGCGGCCAATTGCAATTGGTGAGAACCACACAAGCGGAGGCATGCTGGGAAGAGGCCTGACTGTATCAACGACCTTTGCATAGGGCCTCCGTAACCACCATCAGAACAATGCCACTACCTAAATGGGTGGGCCCAAGCCTCCTTTCCCACCGGCCATGGGAAAGCAAACTCAACTGGACACTAATTACAATCCCCCTACGGATCATGGAAGGTGGCTTGGCTCCATACACAGAGCGGATGGGAACTCACAATAGGCGGTTCGGTTCTCAGTTACCTGAGCCTTTAACCCAATTGCTGGCCAAGCCGGTCAGGATTCGCCCCCGCCAAAGGTTAAAGGAAAATCTCATTTCAAGGTAAAGCCCAGGCCTATTTATCCATACCTGGTAATCATTTGTCATTCAACCACATTCACTTACAATGTGCCAAAAAATCGAGCTTACTTGCGCTGTGGATATTGCCGGAAGAAATTTTTCATACTATGTCAGGAGGCTGTCCAGTCTTAGCCAAAGTGCATGGTAGAAAATGCAGGGAGATATGGGACACTTCTGTTTACTTACTGCCAGAAATCGCTTCACATGGCATTGGCTGGAAGACGAGGGGTGGTCGTTATTAACCCCCCCTTCTCATTTACATAACAAAGTATCTACTCTTTTCTCTCCGCCTCTTTCCCTTATTTACTTACTTACTTCTATATACTCACCTCCTAACTCGGGGCGTTGGCCCAACTCGATCCTCTCAACCACTGCTTACCCTAAATGCTTGATTAACTCATACCTACTCACGAGTATCGCTCTCGCTCCTTCTCTTCCTCTATTCATACGCGCATGCACTCTTTTGCTGCTCAACGTCCATACAATTCTTATACGCTAACAGATTATTATTATCAGTGAAAATTTTAACTCGTTTTTACAAAATGGATTCGAAATCTTACTGGGATCCCTTAATTCGGAAACGATGAAAGGGATGCCTGTGACTCCCTTAATCAGTTTCTTTCGGGGTTTCCTCCACTCCTGTCCCGGAGCATGGGGAAACTGACCCACAATTTGATAAATTCACAGGGCTCTTTGGCATTCCAGCCAGAGCCATGAAAACACATTTAGATCAAATTTTGTTTTTAACTTTCAAAGCTCGTTTCCCAGACGGTCAATTGGAAAATAATATAGTGGAAATGTCTTCAGAATTTCAACGTGTGCTTAACGTGTCCTCTCATCCGGGAGCGCCCACCTATGGGCAAGCCCTGCTGGGGAGGGGCACACTTTTAGTTCTTTTCCCCCCTTAGAACTCACCCCAGCCGGCGGAGCCATCCGCAAAGTGCGAATTCATCCTCCTGGCCCAGTTGGTGTGCCATTTACTCATGTTCATCTCTCCGGTGGCTTCATCACTCCAGTACCTCCTCCCGTTATTCCAAGGGAAGAGGTAGTGCCGGAAATCCAGCCACTAACTGTGACGCTCTCAACCCCCAACTCTACCCCATGGCATGATTCGGACAACATAACCTCACCTCCTTCTGGGGCCATCGGTTTGTAAAACCCCGGTCACCAACAAGACGCAAGGGTGGTAAGCCCTTCATCTCCCAAAATTACCAGTGCCGCCATTGTATGAAACGCGGTTCCCATCGGTCCGAAAATTGCTTTTACAAACTTGGCTCTTAACATCATCATCTCTCATGAGGCTTAATATTATGTCAATGTGTGCGTGTTCTCTCTCTTCTCTCTCACTCTGAATATAGGTACCTTTCATCACTTCTCATCTACCAGCCTGGTCGCTCCTCATTCTGTGCCCAGCTGCCTCTCTATCACCACTCGAACTAACACTACAGACGACAACTATGGACTTTCACACATAAGACACAAGACGTATTACAGAGCAAGACACACTATAAAGCCAGGCGACAAAAGTCTTGGTCAACTCGAGCAAAAATTCGTCAATAAACAGTACAAGCACAGCTTGACAAAATGAGAAAGGTCGAAACAGCTCCCCTTTCTTTCCACTGCTTTCCAAAGCATGCACCCATATCCCCTATGTACCTTTATCGTTTAGGCCATATAAGGCAAACAAAATATATCTATAAGACATATACTTGTTATTTAACACATTGTCACAAGCCAGCTTAGGCGCTCCCTAATTTTTCCTCTTTTCTCACGCTCACACTTGTTGAGCTATACAAACTGCATATTTCTTACTCCCACTTGATTGTCCATAGCAAAGCATAATAATATCATTTGACCAGCTACTTTTCTCGCTCAATGAACTCTGGGCGGAAACAGCTCAACAGAATTTGCACACATATCCTCTAATTATTCTTATGCGATACAGCAAAAGCTACAAGATGGTAACTGTAATTCACATCACATTACTGCTCTCCATGCGCTTTCAAATGATCCTTTGTACTCTTACTCAGCAAAAAGCAAATAAGAATTTTCTTTTCTCGATCTTCTTGCCCAAGATATTATTACACATGATAAGAAGGAAATAATGTACATGCGAATATCAAAAATTCTCAACAAATTTACGCCCCTTTCAAAGTTCATTTTATCACAAAGCAGGGCATTACCATAGGCAAATAATATGGTGGAAGCAGTCGTTTTCGGACTTGTAACTAAAAAGCAATCTTGTGTGAGCATTTCTCAATTTCCCCAACTTTTAGACTCTGACTAAACCAAAAACTTTCTCTTATTATTACACTTACAAAAAAAAAACCAAGAATGAACATCCCTAGCGATCCCTTGCATTATTATATTAATATTCACCGACGAATCAGGGGAATGAATAATTCCCTACGACAAAATGGACAAGAAAAATCTATTTACATTGCGATTGACAAATTCCTCTCCGACACGCTTGAAACCTATCTTAGGGCCCACGACCCTCACCATCCTTATCTCCTTGAAATGATACTGACTTTCGAACCAATCACCCTATATCCACCTCCTGATTACCCTGAACCTGACCTAACAATGGTCGCTCCTGACCAAATTTCCCCTCAATTTCCTTCTCAAACTTCCGAGCCAGTCGAGTACGTACTCCCTGACTTTAAAATCCCTGAACCACCCACCAAAACCATTCTTGCTCCTGTTGTATTTCCTCCTACTGCTGGAGCAAGTACCTCTACTCAAACCGGACAGAATCTTTCTCCTTTGAAACAAGTCTTTCTCCCCGCTAAAATCTCTCCAAACCCTGAGGTCAGACAAAGGTCACACACAGACTTTCAACAAGCTCGCCTCTGGGAAGAATTTAAGAAAAATAGGAAAATTTCCCCGTTAGAAGCCAGAAAATTAGGAGAAGAATTAGGCAAGTCTACATACTACGTGCTTTCTTGGTTTCGCATGCAACGAGACCAATTACGCAGAAAGCAAAACGTGCAAAAATAGTACGCTGCTCACATTTCTTGTTTCTCTCACTCCCCATCTTCCTCATATCCAATCTTACTCACGGTGTGACACAACTTTCATTATGGTTATTCCTAAAGACTCGCTACAATATTACATAGCTCTACACCGGAGGAGTAGAGCAAAGAACCGACTCCTGACTGATCCGACCAAAGACAAGATGACTCACAATTTTATTGATCAATTTTTAGCACGCACCCTCGACAAATTTCTTACGACTCATTACCCCTCTCACCCTTATATCAAAGAAATGGCTAGGACTCAGGACCACTTACCAATACGAATTTTTTTCACCCCAACCTCCCAACCACCTCAATCGCAAGACCCAAACCCCCCTTCCTTACCCCAACTCAACCAGTTGGATACAACCTCCTTCAGTGAATTAGAACTAGGGGCAATTCAAGTGCTGACAGAGTTCAGCATTAGAAAAAAGCAAACACATAGCAAGTAATACCAAAATTCCTCTACCTCTCTCACCACTCCAACTTCTCATTCAGACAAGCAAGGACATGACACATTGCCAAACTACTTAGATAGCAGCAATCATTTTCTTCAAGATATTTTATTCATTTCTTTTTCTCCTCCGACAGGAACTCATAGTTTCTACTTCTCTACCTAGATAATTTTCGCATTCAGCTCAACAATGGCCACTCAGAGTGACCCTTTGCAACACTTTATCTCACGTCATAGAGAAGTGAGGGATGAAAGGAACAAGCTTCCACCCAATCACCCTTTGCCAAATTCTCTCATTTCTATTGAAATCTTTCTAGCAAAGTCTCTTCAGGACTACCTTGAGAGTCACGACCCATCAAATCCCTACCTTATTGAACTATTAATGTTTTCCAATATTTATACCGAAATTCCTCCTTCGCCTATCGCTTTTGCACCCCACGAGGGTGGAGCAATCCTTGGACTAACTCATTACCAGTTACTCCGATTAAAGCAAGAATTCAGTAGATCCCACCTGGGGATATTTTCTTCCCGTAAGATAGCTAAACTTTCAAGTGAATTAGGTTTAACTTTTGAAAATGTCAAACGATGGTTCAAACAAGAATCATTTAAATCTCTAAAAACTAGGCATAAGTCCGAAAAGTCCAAGCATAAACATGATAAAACGACATGAGACTCGTCCAGCTTTCCTCTACATCCTCCCTCACATTCCTTTCTCATCCCGTTTCTCACGCTCACTCTGCTAGACACGCAAAATATATATATCTGTTGACTACATACACTCTCTAACTTTTCATGCAAGATAGATAACCGCTCTACCTCCAGTGCGACTCAGACCGTTCTCCAGTCAAGTCAATCTTAAAAAAAAAAATCATTTTAAGTATCAAATTATCCGCTCGTTACAGAAAATATTTACAATTCACAGTCTTTACACTTTTTACACCATTGCTAGTGCAAACGCAAAATTTTTTTTTCACACGATTTTCTTTTGTCATATAAGGCCAGTTCTCGAAAAATATAACGAATTCACTCAGTTCCAAAATTTTAGTGTTTTAAATTCAAGATAAATATAAATCAGATAACTATAAATCAGACTGACAGTGATTTTTTACTCCTACTCAACGATGGAGACGTATTGGAGAACGAAGCGTCCAATGTTCTTCCGTGATTATTTTATTCAAAAACTGCTTTTAATACTACAATACATCGATGTGTACATGGCCACTCTGGGGTACGAACAGGGCCCTTTCCGGGGCCTTACGTTCATTTTAGCCACAGCGGTCGCCCGTTTCTTACGCGAGGTTCTTCATCTAATTGCTATCGCTTTCCGACAACCGGACGGAGAGAGCTTTCCCCTCCGTGCACAGCTTCCGACCATACGGTAAATGACGTAAGACAAACTAATCTTTCACCTTTTACGCAAGAGAAAATTCGCGACGGCTTATTGCACCTCTCTGAGGGTTTCATGGTGAGTACTTACGTCCTCTCGCACGCCACAGAATGCGGGCTGGACGATTTCCGTGCTTGTCATGCGCCCGTTCTAATTTTTGTGACACGCTTCCTGCTGACAAACCTTACTTTCCCCATGTTCTTGAATGGCTTATGGGTAAGGACTACCTGGGGAATGTCCCAAATATAGTCCTTGGCCATATTCCAGTTTCCTATTTAGAATTGCTTACTTTAAAAAACAATAGCCGCCAATCCTATCCCAATCATTCCCCCTTCGCCTGAAATGCCTGAGCTTTTAGTCTCGCACACAATGGTGTGCGCCAATTGCAATGGTGAGAACCACACAGCGGAGGAATGCTGGGAAGAGCCTGACTGTATCAACGACCTTTGCCAAGGGCTCCGTAACCACCGATCAGACCAATGCCACTACCTAAATGGTGGCCCCAGCCCTCCTCCCACCGGCCATGAAAGCAACTCAACTGGACATAATGACAATCCCCCTACGGATCATGAAGTGCTTGCTCCTACACAGAGAGGGATGGGGACTCCAACAATAGGCGAGTTCGGTTCTCAGTACCTGAGCCTTACCCAATTGCTGGGCCAAGCCGTCAGGTTCGCCCCGCCAAAAAAGGTAAAGGAAAATCTCATCAAGGTAAAAGCCAGGCCTATTTTCATACCTGTAATCATTGTCATTCAAAAACCAACATTTCACTTACATGTGCCCAAAAAATCGAGCTTACTTGCGCTGTGGATATTGCCGTGAGAATTTTCATACTATGTCAGAGTGTCCAGTCTTAGCCAAAGTGCAATGTAAGAAATGCAGAGAGTATGGACACTCTGCTTACTACTGCCCAAGAAATCGCTTCACATGGCATGCTGGAAGACGAGGTGGTCGTTATTAACCCCCCTTCTCATTTACATAACAAAGTATCTACTCTTTTCTCTCCGCCTCTTTCCCTTATTACTTACTTACTCTATATACTCACCTCCTAACTCGGGGCGTTGGCCCAACTCGATCCTCTCAACCACTTGCTTACCCTAAATGCTTGATTAACTCATACCTACTCACGAGTATCGCTCTCGCTCTTTCTCTTCCTCTATTCATACGCGCATGCACTCTTTTGCTGCTCACGTCCATACAATTCTTATACGCTAACAGATTATTATTATCAGTGAAAATTTTAACTCGTTTTTACAAAATGGATTCGAAATCTTACTGGGATCCCTTAATTCGGAACGATGAAAGGGATGCCTGTGACTCCTTAATCAGTTTCTTTCGGGTTTCCTCCACTCCGTCCCGGAGCATGGGGAAACTGACCCACAATTTGATAAATTCACAGGGCTCTTTGGCATTCCAGCCAGAGCCATGAAAACACATTTAGATCAAATTTTGTTTTTAACTTTCAAAGCTCGTTTCCCAGACGGTCAATTGGAAATAATATAGTGGAAATGTCTTCAGAATTTCAACGTGTGCTTAACGTGTCCTCTCATCCGGGAGCGCCCACCTATGGGCAAGCTCCTGCTGGTGGAGGGCACACTTTTAGTTCTTTTCCCCCCTTAGAACTCACCCCAGCCGGCGGAGCCATCCGCAAAGTGCGAATTCATCCTCCTGGCCCAGTTGGTGTGCCATTTACTCATGTTCATCTCTCCGGTGGCTTCATCACTCCAGTACCTCCTCCCGTTATTCCAAGGGAAGAGGTAGTGCAGGAAATCCAGCCACTAACTGTGACGCTCTCTACCCCCAACTCTACCCCTGGCATGATTCGGACAACATAACCTCACCTCCTTCTGGGGCCATCGGTTTTGTCAAACCCGGTCACCAACAAGACGCAAGGGTGGTAAGCCCTTCATCTCCCAAAATTACCAGTGCCGCCATTGTATGAAACGCGGTTCCCATCGTCCGAAAATTGCTTTTACAAACTTGGCTCTTAACATCATCATCTCTCATGAGGCTTAATATTATGTCAATGTGTGCGTGTTCTCTCTCTCTCTCTCACTCTGAATATAGGTACCTTTCATCACTTCTCATCTACCAGCCTGGTCGCTCCTCATTCTGTGCCCAGCTGCCTCTCTATCACCACCTCGAACTACACTACAGACGACAACTATGGACTACACGGACTTACTCTATCACGCTCGAGGACAACCACCCGACATGCCTGAGACCCTGAAAGCGATTCTCGAGGCTTCCGAGCGGTCCTCTACGACCTGTCACTTTCGAACCAACCGTACTCCGTTTCAGGGCCACGTTCGTGTGCGCCGTCCCTACGCTTCAACCGATTGGCAGTACTATCGCATGCGGCAAGCGGATTCTGTGCGGACTTTTTGTACCCTGGTGGAATGTGGGGTGGACTTTCCTGATCCCTTCTTCGCACTTGACATGCTAGCGGGAGACAGACCAGGCCCACCTCAGATTCCACCTCCACGTGTGCGCAGAGTTAGTAAGCCTCGTATATATCCCATTAGAGTTGGGACAACCACTTCAACAAAAAAAAATATTCTACGTTTTTTCGGGTTTTCTTAATGCCACTGAAGAAATTTTTAGTGGAGGTGTCGTTTCTCTTTCCCTCTTTTTGCAGAACACACTCCCCAGTTCCTGCGGAAACTTCTCCCTCTCTAAATTTTTTTGGGAACGGACAACCACTAAGTCGAGGACAACCACTAACTTATGGACAACCCCTCTATCACCCCGGACCAGACTCCGCCTTTTGCAGCGGACTATCACCATTATCAACCTTTCAGTAGTACGCAACTAACACTAGTATGTATTTTGAAATCGAAATTTGAGTGAATGATATCTATAGGATAAGTCTTAGAATTTTTTTATGAGCATAGGTATATCACACGATAGCAGAGAATAGGTTAAGAGTACAGTGAAGTAGTTTATCGGCAAGCCAAAGCTGTTCATTAATTCAAAGCACCACATTTCATACTGCCTTATTTTTATTTATATCACCCTTTCTCTTACCACTTTGCCTTCTGCTCGACGATAAGCGCCACAGTAATTCTTGTGTCGGTCAAGGGATTCCTGACTGGTGTAGGTACTTCGGCAACAGAACTTACAGGGATACAGTTCCTTCTGATGCTTGGCGTTGCGCTGATGCGTCTTTTGGTGACGCCGTAGATTTGCGGCAGTAGTACAAACTAGTTTGCATACTGCACAGCGGTACTCAATCCGTAAATGTATCCGTTGCTCATGCGTTCGACACGGGTTTCGGCTGTCAAATGTCGCCCGGCACCACCTGCATTCGTACACCCGACACCTCCTTTCCTCCTTGCCCTCCTTGGAGCCTTCTCCTCTGAGGTGGTTCCTCCTCTCCCGACTTCCTTCTGGCCGCCTTGATCTTCATGCGATCACGATGAAGGGCTACCCTTGTGGCTGCAGGCAGACTCGTCACGGTTACTATCGGCTGCTTCTCACGCCGCTCTCTGACCCTTCTGGCGACTGATGCTAGTTGTGGGCTTGGTACTGTTGTCACACGCGCCTGTGGGGCGCACTAGAAGTACCCACATAAATATGCGAAAGCGTATATTTTAGTGACCCGGGCCATCGTTCATGCTAGTGTTGGTCAACTATCAGGCAGTAAGCAATTGCGAGTAAGCATGCCAGTTTTATTCAAATCAATGCAAAACAACTTTTACTTTCTCCTATTTCGTTTTTTTTATTATTCACCTTCTCCGTCACTTCTAAGATTTTTTCTTTCATTAGTCTGTCATTGCCCAAAGCGGTTTGCAAAAATAATGAATTCGCACATTACCTTATTTCCTCCACCTCAGGTGCCACCTCCGGTGTCTCCTCCCTCCCTGTTGCCACCACCTGGGCTTCCTCCTCCAGCTTTTGGGAAGAGGGGTGGAACGCCGATTACTCGCGTTAGAACTATGAATTGAGCATATTAATAGCATTAGATAATCAGCAAATTGCGAATTATTCACTTTAACCCGATTTGCGAAATTAATTGGCACATTAGATCATTCATTAACTAAATTAACTTAGCGTTCAAATCTCAACTAAGTACCTGTGCAAGGCTATCCATTCACAGTCCCACTCTTCGTCACTAGGGTCACTCCAGTTGGGGTCCCAGGCGCCACTTTCAGTACTCCAGTAATTGCAAATTCTCATCGCCATAATCGCTCAAGTAGGGCTCCAGGCGCCACCTCCTTGGGTTGCGAATTCCTCGTCACTGAGGCCATCCCATGAAACGTTGAAATCACTATTAAAGTTAAAAATTAGCACTCGTATATCATATCAGCACATTCTTGGCGCAACAATTCACTTTTCAGTAATTATTGCAAATTTGCAAAAACTAGTTTAAAATTTGCCCATGCGCCTTGGGAATTAATCAAATCACTCACTTGTCTGAATCACTTGGCTTGTCGGTACACTTTCTGACTTCAACACTCTTGTCAACCTCAGAGTCACTGTAAAATTATGTCATTTAAATTAAAATAAGTTCACAATTTATTAATTACTAACCCCACACATTATTAGTAGGTTAAGTAAAGAAAACCACACAAAAAAAATGTTAGTTGTTAAGAAGTGTTAGTTTAAGATATAAATATTACTCACTTTTATTTGTCGAAGTAGAGCTTACTAGAAGCAAGAGAAAGTTCACATAGAATCAAAATTGTATTTCACATTGATTAACTTCAGGGGTATATAGCTCTGTATATAATTATGTACTCACCTGTAGGAATCCATACCCACGTTGGTAATATGGTGATGGGATGATTCACAAAAAGTTTGATCCGGTATAGCTAGGAATTACTTAGATTCAGGTAGGAATAATAATATTATGAACACAGCACTCAGGTGCGATCTCTCTGCTATCGAGTAGGTAAGGCAATACCCTTTTACGTTGAGGAATGGGAAAATGTATAGTAGTAGGGCAAGAACAACAGCCAGATCGAGTGAAGGGAAAAAAGCTGCCTTTAAGTTTACCACTACGCCACTTCTACCAATTACAAGCGCCCTACGTTGGAAGAGAGGGGTAGTGATGCATCTGTCTATTGCAGAGCATCAGCTGCGCAAGATTTAGGTTAGCATGTAGGTATATGTATACAAGATCAATGAACGGTGATGATAATAATATTATGATGATATGATGATTGTGAGAATGAACGAAGCTTTCGTAGATGGATGTATGACAATAAATATGGGACTTGATTACGGTCGCTTGTAGAATATACAACTCCAGTTTACTCTCTCCATTTATTTACACGCCATAAACTGCATTTATACCTCTACCACTTTTATTATTCACATTATCATTCCGGTGAACACTTAGATTCATAGACTGAACCATAAATCCGTCCCGGGTATTATACGGTTCACGACTATAGTCAGCACTATTTTGTATAATGGGAATTGCAACTGATCCAGGATTTAGTAAAAAAACACTAAATTTAAAAACTGAATTTTATTTTTTATTTAGCAACCCACCCTTTACCGGGCACTATTTATTACGGGATTGGTCTTGTATAAGTTTATAGAATGGGAGGCTATATTGACCACATTTATCGCCTCTGAGCTCGAGTCCGATTCGCACTCGAGCAGCGGTCTAATTAATAACATAAAAAGCTTGTAATATATATGGATTTTATGCCAAATTTAAAATGTAAAAAAATACTGTAAACACTAATTTAAAAATAACAATTAATGTAAAATTGTAAATAATTAAGCTCTGCTAATAAAAATTTGATTTAACTTAATTGAAAGCATATGGAAGCAGAAAATGTGGCACATAAATTGATAATTTTGCGTCCCGCAAAGAACTTATTATCTATGTGTCAGCCATTGTTATGTTTATTATCTATGGTAATAAATATTTTTTACTATTCTAATATGCTTATTCAGGCTCTTTTGGCAACTGAACATAATGTTTACAGGTCAACGTCCATAAAAATTAGATCTGTCGAAATACAAGATTATGTATTAGTTTGGGAGATTTATACATTTAAATTTTAGTTGCAATTAATGCTTCTTAGTTGCAGACTTTCTATATGTTCTGAAAAAGTGGTTTTGCGGCCCATAGGCATCACCCGGCCGTAAAACCACAAAAAGTGCGTTCTGGGTGCGTTTTAGAAATGGCGTCATCTTTTGAGGCGGAGGGATATCGAGCAATATCAGGCGGAAAATAGAGTGAAGGAAAAATGCACTTCTTCTTCAGTTTTGCTCAACAAAAAATTTTCAAATCTGGTTTCCTGTAACTTGAATGAGACAGTAGCAAAAAACTATTCAAGATGATATAACGATATCAGACACCTCATTTCCTCGTTTTCTTAAATTATGAGCAAAAGCACTCAAGAAATGAATATATTTCCTGGTTTACGTTTTATCAAGTTACAATGATGATGATGTTGGTAACTCACTTCAAATGCAAATCAAAGCAAGCCAACATGAGGTTTCAAAAAGTGTTCCACTTTGCTTGTTGGTCTAATTCTTTCAACCATATTCAGAACATAATGTTTTATATGAATGTATGCGGATTAGAGAAATGAAAGGAATGACAGTCCAGCAATGATTTTCAAATGAACTCAAATTTTCAAATAGCTTTTATTTACACCCAATAGTTACATATTTGAATTTACGTTTTGATAGTCTGATATTGTTTTAAATAATTCCTTCAGATGTCATGTTGATGTAAATTATTTGGGGTTGAACTTGATTTTTAGAGGTTGCACAGGTGCTTTGGTTGCAATTCGTATAGTCTCCGCTCTCGCAGGGCCCCTTGTAGTAGTGGTTGTAAACAAACTCCTGTCAATATTCAATTTATGGGCCTTAGCTGGTTTTCGCGTTGTTGTTGGAATCGTTCCCACGCTTAAAAATTTCGCTGGTAAATAAGTCGGCCTGGGTTTATTTTTATTGTTCCTTTCCCACGAAAGTCGTGCAGCTCATCTGGGTGCTCCTCGATAAATTTTTGCCAACCTTCGTAGTCGTCATCGGCGGGTGGTTTAACCTGTCGGAATGACGAGAACCTCCATGCTCGTAGCAGGAGCCTCCACCCACGAAAGAGAGCACCAAACAGGTGAACAAAAGGATAGAAAGCTTCATGTTGATTGAGTGAGAGACAACTGTGGATTGACGATGAGAATAAAAATCCTTTGGCTTTTATATGAAAATATTTTGCAAAAACACCAGCTCTTGGAGATTTTTTTTGTATTTTTTATATCACGGTGGCTGGCTTACGTGGTCGCTTATAAGTGTGATGAGGTGAGCAAAAGCTTGAAAGTAAGTAGTTTTATTACATAACAGAAGCCATAGAATAGCAAATTGTTCAGTTTTGCAGAAAATTGGGGTTATAAAGCCGTTGGGTGTTTCTTGTTGTTGCGTACAGATTGTGAGAAAAATACAGGAACAATCTGAACGGTGGAATCATGGGTACACCACGATGAAAACTAATTGTTCGCCTGGTTAAAATTATTTTTGTATAGAATTTTTATTCTCTTTGTTACTAATGAGACATAATTTCCGCTTGCGTATGAGTCCGTAAAATCCAGGGTTGTACCTTGTACAATGTTCCACAACACGTGTGTTTAAAATTCTTTTGTTTTTGGACATTTAAGCAGATATATAAATTAAATGAATGCTAGATTTTCCACATTTTACGTCCATCTAGCGTCTTAGGCCTAAGAATGTGTTAATCGGATATAATACCATAAAGTTATTAAAACACGTCGTGTTGTGGAACATTGCTACAAGGACAAACCTGATTTTACGACTCATACGCAAGCGAAATTACTGTCTCCATTAGTACAAGAAGAATAAAAATTCTATACAAAAATACGACTTACCATCCCGAACATACAAAGTTTTCATTCGTGGTGTACCACTGATTCCACCGTTCCAGATACGTTCCTGGATTTTTCTCACAATTTGTACGCAAACAAAAGAAACACCAACGGCTTTATAACCCAATTTTCTGAAAACTGTACAATTTGCTATTCTATGGCTTCCTGTTATGTAATAAAACTACTTATTTTCAAGCTTTTGCTCACCTCATCTCACTAATGAGCGACCACGTAAGCCAGCCACCGTGATATAAAAAATACAAAAATATCTCCAAGAGCTGGTAAAGTTTTGCAAAATATTTTCATATAAAAGCCAAAGGATTTTCATTCTCATCGTCAATCCACAGTTGTCTCTCACTCAATCAACATGAAGCTTTCTATCCTTTTGTTCACCTGTTTGGTGCTCTTTTTCGTGGGTGGAGGCTCCTGCTACGAGCATGGAGGTTCTCGTCATCCCGACAGGTTCAACCACCGCCGATGACGACTACGAAGGTTGGCAAAAATTTATCGAGGAGCACCCAGATGAGGCTGCACGACTTTCGTGGGAAAGGAACAATAAAAATAAACCCAGGCCGACTTATTTACCAGCGAAATTTTTAAGCGTGGGAACGATTCCAACAACAACGCGAAAACCAGCTAAGGCCCATAAATTGAATATTGACAGGAGTTTGTTTACAACCACACTACCAGGGGCCCTGCGAGAGCGGAGACTATACGAATTGCAACCAAAGCACCTGTGCAACCTCTAAAAATCAAGTTCAACCCCAAATAATTTACATCAACATGACATCTGAAGGAATTATATAAAACAATATCAGACTATCAAAACGTAAATTCAAATATTGTAACTATTGGGTGTAAATAAAAGCTATTTGAAAATTTGAGTTCATTTGAAAAAATCATTGCTGGACTGTCATTCCTTTCATTTCTCTTGAATCCGCATACATTCATATAAAACATTATGTTTAGAATATGGTTGAAGGATATTAGACCAACAAGCAAAGTGGAACACTTTTTGAAACCTCATGTTTGGCTTGCTTTGATTTGCATTTGAAGTGGAGTTACCAACACTCATCATCATTGTAACTTGATAAAACGTAAATCAGGAAATATAATCATTTCTTGAGTGCTTTGCTCATAATTTAAGAAAACGAGGAAATGAGGTGTCTGATATCGTGTTATATCATCTTGAATAGTTTTTGCTACTGTCCCTCATTCAAGTTACAGGAAACCAGATTTGAAAAATTTTTTGTTGAGCAAAACTGAAGAAGAAGTGCATTTTTCCTTCACTCTATTTTCCGCCCTGATATGCTCGATATCCCTCCGCCTCAAAAGATGACGCCATTTCTAAAACGCACCCAGAACGCACTTTTTGTGGGTGTTTACGGGCCGGGTGATGCCTATGGCCGCAAAACCACTTTTTCAGAACATTATAGAAAGTCTGCAACTAAGAAGCATTAATTGCAACTAAAATTAAATGTTAATCAATCTCCCAAATAATACATAATCTTGTATTTCGACAGATCTAATTTTTATGGACGTTGACCTTAAACATTATGTCAGTTGCCAAAAAGAGCCTGCAATAAGCAATATTACGATAGTAATAAATATTTATTACATAGATATAACATAACAATGGCTGACACATAGATAATAAGTTCTTTGGCGGGACGCAAAATTATCCAATTTATGTGCCACATTTTCTGCCTTCCATATGCTTTCAAATTAAGTTAAATCAAATTTTATTAGCAGGAGCTTAATTATTTACAATTTTACATTAATTGTTATTTTTTTAGATTAGTGTTACAGTATTTTTTTTACATTTTAAATTTGGCATAAAATCCATATATTTACAAGCTTTTTAATGTTATTAATTAGACCTGCTCGAGTGCGATCGGACTCGAGCTCAGAGGCGATAAATGTGTCAATATAGCCTCCCATTCTATAAACTTATACAAGACACCAATCCCGTAATAAATAGTGCCCGGTAAAGGGTGGGTTGCTAATAAAAAATAAAATTCAGTTTTTAAATTTAGTGTTTTTTTACTAAATCCTGGATCAGTTGCAATTCCCATTATACAAAATAGTGCTGACTATCAGTCGTGAACCGTATAATACCCGGGACGGGATTTATGGTTCAGTTCTATGAATCTAAGTGTTCACCGGAATGATAATGGGAATGATAAAAGTGGTAGAGGTATAATGCAATTATGAGCGTGTAAATAAATGAGAGAGAGTAAACTGGAGTTGTATATTCTACAAGCGAGGTAATCAAGTGTCATATTTATTGTCATACATCCATCTACGTAAAGCTTCGTTCATTCTCACAATCATCATATCATCATAATATTTTATCATCACCGTCATTGATCTTGTATACATATACCTACATGCTAACCTAAATCTTGCGCAGCTGATGCTCTGCATATAGGCAGTAACATCACTACCCCTCTCTTCCAACGTAGGGCGCTTGTAATTGGCTAGAAGTGGCGTAGTGGTTAAACTTAAAGGCAGCTTTTTCCCTTCACTCGATCTGGCTGTTGTTCTTGCCTACTACTACTAGCATTTTCCATTCCCTCAACGTAAAAGGGTATTGCCTTACCTACTCGATAGCAAGAGAATCGCACCTGAGTTGCTGTGTTCATAATATTATTAACTCCTACCTGGATCTAAGTAATTCCTAGCTATACCGGATCAAACTTTTTTGTGAATCATCCCATCATTCATATTACCAACGTGTGGTATGGATTCCTACAGGTGAGTACATAATTATATACAGAGCTATATACCCCTGAAGTTAATCAATGTGAAATACAATTTTGATTCTATGTGAACTTTTCTCTTGCTTCTAGTAAGCTCTACTTCGACAAATAAAAGTGAGTAAATATTATATTCTTTAAACTAACACTTCTTACAACTAACATTTTTTTTTGTGTGTGGTTTTTCTTTACTTAACCTATTAATAAATGTCGGGGTAGTAAATCAATAATCGCTGTGAATCCTACGACTAACTTATTACGACATAATTTTTCAGTGTTTCCGAGGTTGACAAGCGTGTTGGAATCAACGAGTCGTACCGGACAAGCCAAGTGATTAGACAATGAGTGATGGATTAATTTCCAAGGCGCATGGCAAATTTTAAACTATTTTTGCAATTTGCAATAATTACATGAAAGTGAATTGTTGCCACATGAATGTGCTGCATATGATATACGAGTCGCTAATTTTATCTTAACTTTAATAGTGATTCAACGTTTCATGGACTGCCTTCTGTGACGAGGAACTTCGCAACCCAAGGAGGTGGCGCCTGGAGCCCTCACTTGAGCGATTATGGCCGATGATAGAATTTGCAATTACTGGTGGCTACCGAAAGTGCGCGCCTGGGACCCCCAACGGGAAGTGACCCTAGTGACGAAGGTGGCGAATGTGAATGGGATAGCATTGCACGGTACTTAGTTGAATTTGAATGCTAGGGCTTAATTAATTTAGAATGATGATCTAATGTGCCAATTAATTTTCGCAAATCGGGTTCGTTTTAAAGTGAATAATGTCGCAATTTACTATATCTAATGCTATCATTATGCTCAATTTCATAGTTCTAACAGCGAGTAATCGGCGTCCACCCCTCTTCCCCAAGAGCGGAGAGGAAGCCCATGTGAGTGGCAACAGGGAGCGGAGGAGGACACCGGAGTGGGCGGCCTGAGAGTGGAGAAAATAAGGTAATGTTGCCGAATTCATTATTTATTTGCAAACCGCTTTGGCAATGACAGACTAATGAAGAGAAAAATCTTAGAATGACGGAGAAGGTGAATAATTAATAAAAACGAAATAGGAGAAAGTAAAAATTGTTTTTGCATTGATTGAATAAAACAGGCATGCTTACTCGCAATTGCTTACTGACTGATTGTTGACGAATACTAGCATGAGAGATGGCACGTGTCAGCTAAATATACGCTTCGCGTATTCCGTAAAATACGA
>LJIJ01003851.1:0-17093 GCA_001718145.1 Orchesella cincta | reverse complement strand
ACCTTGTATTGCTTTTATGGCAAACTCATCCGTAATTAACAATTTCCACCTTTCAGCAAAATACAAAAGACGACTTGATATTTTTGTGTGTACCTCGGCTATTACTGGTGCTGGAAGTTCTTTCTGTTTTTCTGATTGAATGACTGGCCTCCCTTCCAGGGTGGAGGCTGCCTGAAGTTTAAAGGCTGAGACGGTGATTTTGAAAATTGGGGTCTGAAAGAAGATGTTCCTTTGAACGCAGCCTTATATGGAGTGTATCGGAAGGGCTTGCGAGTTAACGCTTCTCCGCGCAAAAGTTTTGCATTTGCTCTTGTTTGTTTTGCTTGAGTATCCAGATCCTCTCCGAATAACCATTCAGATCCATTTTTGGCTCATCACAAATCGAAGAAAGATCAGTAGATAGAGCTGGCTTGAAACAATGAAGCCTTTGATAAGTAAGATCCCTCATTGATGTTCCTAACAGTTGCCCAGCATTTACAATATGCTGCATTAAGTCCTTGAGATGTCTGATGGTAACTTGTTTGTGTTATTGATAATAACATCAGTCATACGACTGAGGGAAACAATTGCACGACTTAAACCATGCTGAGTGTATTGCATTCTTGCATCTTGAGCCTTGATTTTCTTGAAAGATTTCCATTTTTCCACACTTCCCCGTTAACGCGAGGAACAGTCATAAATTTCCCATTTGATGGTAACAAGTACTTGGCTTTAAGTGCATCAATCTCGTCTTTTTTAAGAGGTTGAGTTATAATTGCTTCAAATGTCTTGCTAACTGAGTCTGACAAAGGCTCTCCATATTCTTCAGACGGACGAACCGATTGAAGTATGCAGTCTAACTCCCTGAGTGTCACATCATCCTCTGTTTCTTGCCCTTCATCTGGTAAGAAAAAATAATCAAATGAGAGGTCGCACCTCATCATTTTTTGCGTCATACCGTGCTGCGCACGCTGACAGATGCTTTAATTGTCGCCTCGAAAGAACGACATGCATCTAAAAATAATGCAATTTTATACATGTGATCATCATACCTAATGTTTCCTTGTTATCATTGTCAAGTTGGCGCACCAGCATTGACATCGGATCAAAATTGGGGTCATTAAGATCAGCATCTTCTTCACTAATATCTTGAACACTTGACTCGAGGCTGAGAGAATTTATTGGCTGATTGACTGGAAGAGCAGTAATACCATCTAGCTTTGATGCAATTTGCTGCAACAATAATCCCTGAGTTTTTAACTCATCTGGTAGACCCTCTAGTGCGGATATTCGCTCACCTTGAGCGACTAACATCTGATTTAAATCATCTACTTTCACGCGAGGTCTTTGCCCACCTTGCTCTTCTCTCCTTTTTTACTAATTGACACAACATAATTTCATTGGTTTCATGTTAAACTAACCTACTATGATATTACGAATACTATGAATTAATTTTCTAACTAATCCCATCCCAATATGCAAGACAGTAACAATAATGAAAAACAACTCACCTCATTGCTTAGCCGTCGATAGTAGTAGCAACAGCGACTGTCTTCAAACCAAATTATGCTATCAGTATCGGTGTTTAAAACACTTAACAACTCAAACAACAATTTAATAATCTCTAGTACTCAGTAAATTACTTTTGTGCGCATGAAATATGAAAATAATTGATATAGTTTTAGAGTTATAATAATACACTCAAAATGTTACAACACTTCCTCCTGCGTTAGCAAGCAACTGACGAAAAACGTGGGTGCTTGTGTGGACCTTGCATGCAAGATCACGTGGATATTTTTTCATTTGTGGATTTGAACATAAACGCGCTTTCTCCTGGTTAGTTCCGCAGAGCTGCATTAGTAAACTTGTAATCTTCGAGACGAAGGAGTGAAGTAGAATTGTACCTCACTAGGCAAGGGTAAGCACTTAAGTAGTAGAAATAGTACATTTCCATTTCTATTCGTGAAAAGGGAGTTCAATTTTAGTGGGGAGTAAGGAAACACATGTTTATTATACGAATTACGAATCAGATTTGTATAAATGAATCATGAGACAACTTAAAATATTGTATCAGGATCCTATAGAGAGACTGATGTCGCTCCACGAAACTTCGGCACTGAAATAACAGTTTCCACCAAGTGTTGCATAAAAATATTAACTTGTTTGCAATTAAAGTTTTCCACCTCATGGAAGATATCTTCAGCCATATCCTGCATATGACCAATGCATTTTTCTTGAACGAGGAGGTTATCATATAGCTTTTTCACGATATCCACTTATGTTTATCTTCATATCCGTAGTTATCCAAAAGTAGCTCAAGTTCCTCTTGTGAGCAGTTGTCCTTTGCACAAATGAACAACCAAGTACATTTCCCGTTCTGAATATCCGTCCCAATCTTTCCTGTTAATTTTCTGAGGCAAAACAATCCAAGAAATCGTCCTGAACTTGGAACAAGTAGCCAAGTTTTAGAGCAAACTGTTCAAGATGCTTCAGCGTTACGGTGTCCTTCAATTCCGCAATTGTTGCAGCAAGCAATGGGAAGGTGAAAAGTATAGTAGCTCGTCTTGTACTTAACGATGGCCTTGTATTTTTCCATCGTATATCTGCTCAAATAAAATTGATTGTACAAACCCAATTTTTAAGTGATTTGCATTTTCATTAGAAAAGGTACCCATCATAATTTTGATTCTTTCCGGTCTGTGTGTCAACACATTGGCCCAATACGGTTTTGTACGTTGTTCCAGAAAAATTTCCGTAATTGTTGAATAGAAGCTTGTGTTCTTGAAATATTTATTAATGATTCTATATACAATATGCTCGAGAAGCAGAGAATCGTTAAAGGCGAGTGATTCCAAACCATCAACTTTATACCAACAAGGTCTTCCCCGTCGTGTATCTGATTTGTCCATTATATCATCTGCTACCAGACAGCAAGCCTGAAGCTAGATATTTGACAAAATTCTCGGTTAATTAAACAAAACCTCAATTTACTCGTCATTGGGGTTAAGTACGACTCCTTACAATTTCTACACACCAGCCAAGAATATAAGCCTGTTGAATTTGCTTTTCTGTTGGGCACCTTTCCAGACCTCTCACCGCGAGTGGGACAAGAAGACCTCTAAATTGCATTTTGAATTAAAAACTGTACAAAAGTCGTTTTTGACAAGGAAATGCTTGAAATGAAAAAGTTTACAAACCGTATTTGTTTTCCATGTGGCACATTGTAAAGAAAGACTTTCTTCAACCAAGCCAATGCCCAAGGGACATCTTGGACTTCCTTCTCTGTAAGCAGGTCTGTTAATAAGGTAGTAATTTGATCATTGAAACGCTGTTTTTCGAGCAAAAGCTCTTTCTTGGAGAAATCCGTTAGCGAGCTCATGATAGAAGAGATACGACTCTCGCAACTGGATAGATGTTATCACGGGAGTGGAAAGAAATAGGAAAACTGCAAATTAAAAATCCCAAGGTAGTAGCCAGTTGCTTATATACATTAATTTAAGTAGTGAGACTGGATGTATTTTCCTTCTCTTTGTTACTTTTTCCTGTAATCAAAATAATTCATATAGTTCTTCCTAACAATTTTATTATGTTTGCATAACTTCGCAGCATTCTTCCAGAAACTACGTTATAGGCTTCGTAAATTACAAACTACGCTGTTTCTACCCGATTTGGTTTTCTTGATGAGGAAACTTTACTTTACAATGGAAATTATCATGGTGAATACATTTTTTACAAACGTAATTTATTAACATAATGAAATATGCTTCATAGTAATGTTCTATTTTTAATTACTTTGGGTTTGTCAAAACCTTGTAAGCAAAAGCAAAGTGATGCGAACGTTTCGTGAACAAAATTGGACCTCGTTCCATGGATTTCATAATTAAATGTTATACATGCGAAATTAATTTGCAATACTGATGGAAAAATTATGTTTTGTTGATTTACCAAGGATGTTTGTTAGATTGGTTGGATTATTTTAGAAGTCAAAACAAGGACAAACTTATTCTTTTAATGTGCAAAGTTTCCCCTCAGCATTAACTTAACTAATGAATATCCTTTTTGTGAAACCATTCTAGATCTTTCCTGGAATTTTATTGTTGCAAAAAATTTACAAGAATTCATCATCATGAAAATGATATGCACCCGTTTTCCGAATTCCTACAACTTCCACTACATATTGTATTCAATCGATCAGTTTTTGATGAAAAAGTTGTTGAAATGAAAATTACAACCTAAGTTTGTTGTAAAGAACGATCTTCTTCAGCCAAGTCAATGCCCAAGAGACATCCTGGTTTTCCTTCTCTCTCACAAGGTCTGCTAACACCGTTGTAAACTGATCGTGAAATCACTGACATATTTTTTTCCATAAATACTTGTATGTACTTGGAAATATAAATTGCTCATGCTAACTGTGATTATTATTTCTGGAACCTGTGAGCCCTACGAGTTGTACAAAGAGGTGTCGGTGCCGAGAATTTCTGGTGAAATGCAATCACAAGTTTTTTAATCACTTGCAGGTTGCAATTATGAATAGGTGCAGAAGAAATTCCCTTTTAAATTGCATGATAAATGAAAATGCAGATAATGTGTGCTCTCAGGTAAACCCTGATTACAGGACGCCACAAAAATATTTCATTTAACTGTTTCGAAAGATAATATTATCTGGCTTAATCAAGTTTAGTAAATTATTAAAGGAAATATTGTTTGTAAAATGCCCTGAAGAAAGCGTAGGTTAGACGCAGAAAGCTCGACAAATTAAAATCTTGTTATTAACATGTCCCCTCAAATCGATTATTTCACATATAAAGGAAATATTGTTCGTAATTTTTTATTAAAATTGATCGTTAGTATTAAAATGCAGTCGTCCTAAAAGTTTCCATCAAGAAAATGTAGTTGGATTGAGTTAAAAGAAATTGATAAAAACTTTGATATAAATTTACATCACGAAAAATTTCAAATTATATTGTTCCCTGTATTTTCTAATTTTTAGTTTTAAACATTTGTGTAGAATAGGTGCGGAACCCAAAGAGATGGATTAAATTAATAAATTCTAAAACATGCATAACCATGTATAAATCGCAATCACCACTGATTTGTATAATGGTGCTACAATTCTATAATCACACTTGAAAACGTTAACATAGCTGCTGCTGATGAGAAGAAGATACATTTAAAAAAGTTAGGCAGAAAGACATTTTGCCCATATTTGGTTACAGGGGTATGCTATATAATTGCGATTGACAATTTGTGATGGTTTATACTCGTTTGCAACGGTGCATGCATTTGTAACAAGTAATTTAATTTGCTCGGTCAAATCTTACTACGTGATTTTGACAAACGAGTTTCTAATTTAAATTGAGTCATGAACAGTCGAACTGTGGAAGAAGCCAGAAGTTTACTTTTATCTTAAAAATTTATTGTAAAAACAGCAGTGGGTCTGGATTTACTTACATAGCATTCTTACAAAGTTGGTAACAGGGATTTGGGAAAAAGTACATCATGATTATTAGCAACCGAGCAAAAACTGCAATTCGGTTTCGCTTTCTACTTCACAAGTATGTTTGCCTTTGTGCATTTGTTGATTGGAACCCAGTCACTAATGAGTACGTTCCTTGCTCACCCTTCTGGCATTGGAACTGTCATATAGGTACCTACATTGGACAGCTTTATCCCATAATTCTGGCTTGCTACTGCTACTCAAAACTAGTACAAGAACAGGATGTCGATGAAGGGTCACTGGAAACTACATCGACGCACACAGTTTTCGCTACAAACATCATGGGATGTGTTCTAACCTGCATTATAGGAATGATCGCAGTTGCAGCATACCGAATTCTCGCCTACCACACTCGCATGTTTTACCTTCTCAACCAAATTTACAAATATGCTGAAACCCTGGAAAAAATGATGGCCCAAAAGACACTTCACTTCAATCATGAGCAGAAACAAATTTTGAAAAGGATGGAAGGCCTTCTTCTTACCACGTCACACTCAGCATAGCTATTGCAGTAACCTACGGAATATTCTTCAGTAGCCATTACGAGCCAGTCAATCAACTCTTTGAGGAATGGTTGGAAGTTAAGGTTAAACTTGATGCTAATAGCTCATTCATAATACTCATGTTTTCATGGGCAGGTTTGGCTGCTGGGGGTGCACTTTTCATCTTTCTGAATTTAGGAGTTTTATACTTACTACTTGGAATCATCAGTATGTCTTCTCTCATTCCTGTAAGTACATCAAAATCTGTTGGACGAACATATTGTGTTCAGTACAACATCCAAACTACATCTTTTGGGGAGATGGACGAGGAGAAAGCTATCTTAATGTACAGAACTCAGCAATTGTTTGTTGCTTACATGAATGAAATCTACGCATCAGTTTTTGTATCGTTTAATCAAGTTGCCTTGATGGTAATTTTGGTGGGGTCAAGCTATGTACTCATAACTATCCACGCAGCGTTGCTATCTGCTGGTCCGTTTGTGTTCGGATTTGTGGTTAGTGGTATTGTCGCGAGTTTGTTGGTAATATCAGGTATGAGCGCGCTGATTGGGACGATATCAGAACTGTCCGAGCAATTTTTACATACTAGCAAAAATCTGACGGTGAGACGTTCCGCTTTCAGAAAATTTATTGTAAGCTGTTCCAGGTTGTCACTAGAATTTGCTTATCCGTTTTACGTTATTGGTAGGACTACATGCATTCAGTTTATGGATCAGTATGTTGATTTTCTTGTTCAGTTATTGTTTTTTCGTTAGAATTTACGGAATTTATTTCTTGACAAGAAAGGGAATATATTGTGTAAATTGTAATTTAATGTAATATGTAATTCATTAATAATAAGAGGGCATTTCTATCATCTATATTAGTTACAAATAGTTTGTAATAAAATTATTTCTGACTTATTTAAAGCTGCGATATATTGCTTTAAAAATATTATAGGTACTTTTAAAAAACTGTTGGTAATATAATCAATGTCACTTTCAACGTAAAATATTGAGTGGGAAATAACAGAAATCCTGTATAATGAATCTTGTAAATACATATTTTTAAAAATCTCACACTAAAGTAATGTCAATTATGTTCAAATTGGTCACTCAAACAGCAAAATTAATCACCGCATTCAAGAATTTAAGTTAGGAACTTGGCGGAAAGACCAACACCATTTTTCGTCAAGATATCCCTCGTGGGCAAGATCGATTAAAACACTGAGGCGTTGTTCACAGAAATTTGTCAACTCAACAATTTTCATTTTGTTGTCTGCTATCGTTTGGGCACATTTGTTTGGTTTCAGACACCGTGATAGTTCATCCACCGCATTGCTGAGATTGAGCAGGCTGGTGTTGAAAATTTCTGATTTGGGATCCGGTTCCAGATGAAAGACAAAAGCGAAGGAGTACTTAAGCAATGTACGGCACTCTAAAATCTGGTTAATTGCCTATAAAAAGAATGATACGAAGGAAAGTCGAGTTGTAGACGATAAACGCATATATTCAAATTTTCATTGATGTGCATAATATTAATTATTTTCCTTACAGTCTTATAAAATAAAGCTCCTGACCATTGTTCCGTGCAACAAGCTGTCCGGATTTCAGTCATACGATCCTCTGATTGCTGGAGCAATTGTTTCTCCTTGTAATAGCTGTTATCGTGGTGTAGAAATTTGTCACCATTAAATTGGAACCACGGATCCATAGTTTGGGCCCCTGCAGTTTCAACCTCCTCTCGAGCAATCTGATCATTTGTAGGTTGAGCTGGAAATCATAACATTATCAAATCATATTTCATGCAACATTAGACTCGACTTACTCTTAGTTTTCAATCAGACAACAACGCGTAAAAATATTTGACTTACTATCCCTTGACCAGTCAAAGCGACTTCTGCAATTTATGCAAATCATGTGGTTGCACCCTCCAATCTTTTGTATCCTTGTTGAACATCCGGGGCACGGCTTAGTATTCTGTTGAATCCAAGTCAGCGTCAATTCACAACCAGCAGCGTGAGCAGCGCGTGCCAGTTTCTGAACCCGAGCGTTCCAATCTTCAATCAAGTTGCAGGGTAACGGAAAGTGCCATTGGTTAGTGCAGGAAAAGCAGTAGCTCTTTTCACAATTACATGTCACCTTCTTCAAATACCAGGGAACACCGTCGACGTCCATCTTCCAAATCTTGGAACAACGTTCTGCAGGACAATACTTGAAATGTTTGTTTCTGAGCACAAACTCGTTCAAAACTAAGAGGTCATAACGATCCACTACATCCGAAGCTGGACTGATAACACTTTTAATATAATTTTCATCCAGTAGGACATGACAATTCGGTTCGGGGCATTGAAGGCTCGGGAGTCCTTGTTCCAAAATCCTCATTTTGAAATACTCAAAATAACAAGAGGTGCAAAAGTAGTGGTGGCAGCGAGGGTAACCCATTCCTATTTGTGATTCAACTGTAAATTCCATGAAACAGATGCCACACTCCTGGCGAAGGTCCCCAACCGCCGTGTTGCCGTCTTCCAAGAATTTGTGAGGTAACCCTTGCTCCGTAAAGTACTGCTCAAAATTATCACCGAAATACATGTCCAACAGATTCTGAGCATCCCACTTAAAATGATGAAGCAAAAGGAAAGCCTTTGCGGAAGAAATTTCCAATTTTTCTTGTATTTTAACTCCATCAGCTCTAATTTGGTGGGGCAAATCTTCCGGATCCAATAGTTCAACTTTTTCAGGTCTTAATTCCGATACATCGTATCGTGGATCCTTGGACGGCAAAGGCATTTGAAAATAATGACGTATAATATCTTTAATCAACTCATCATCGCCTTCGTTCTGAGATTTCTCCTCCTCAGACATTCTGCTCTCTTCAGTCTTGTTATCAACAACCAGCAGGTCCAATTTTGGTTTCTTAAGCGCCTCGATCCCTTTGTCAAGAGTCTCAGTTGCGTCACGTTTTACTTCCATCGTCACGTATTCAGAATTGCTAAGCCAAAGGTCGTAAAACCTCCTCACATGAGACCTCATAAACGTGAAGAATAATAATTAGCACATGTATGTAATTACTGATCAGCATATAAATGAAGGTTTGTATGTCTGTAAAAATTGCACTTGTACCTTTTCAAAAACTAGATGGATGAACGGCACCACATCCATAATATCCGGTACAAAAATGCATATAAGCTTCAAGTAACAACGTCGAAATCGCTGAATGTTAGTGCTTGTAATAATGAAAGGATAAAACTGAAAACACTGATATTTTAAACGGATGCACCACAAGAAACAACATACAGATTCTTCTGCGTGCATTAAGCGTATATTACACGTGATAAAAAAATCAGGATGAATAGATTATGCACATTATGCACGTACCGAACAGACTCGAGACTGGAGAAACTCGAATGCTTTCACAGTATTTCATATACAATTAACTTACTTCAACTTTGCTGTAATCCGCGTATGGTGATAGAAAACCGTAGAAAGTTTGTAGATTTTTAAAAAGGAAGCTAATTGCGTTGCGTATTTCGTAGTGCAAGTCAGAAGTAATGCAAAGGAAGAAAGTACATACTTAGCGTGTACAAGATACTGCATTCGAAATTCGAATGCATTCCAGTGAAATGTACACAAACGCATCTTGTTTGTTTCCATTCATTTGCTTGTTCAATCAAGATCTTGCGGTGAAGACAGAAGATAAAGAATCTAAATACGGAACGATTACAATAATTCAAAACAGCAAAAGCAATTCATGTACTACGTAAAGGATGCATTAGACTATGGAGCTAAAGGTGTGTGCGGGTGGTGTGATGGTAATACAATTTGTAATTGTTCCTTTGATAATGCAACTAATGCAAGAAACCTTTGATTATTGCTCATAAGTATTCAATCATACTCAATTTTATGACTCTTCCATGCATATTGGTTATTATAATTTTTTTAGATCATATCTCGATTTTATCGCTCGGAACAAGGAGAACTGAGCCTGGAGAACTGAAGAGGCATGTGCATATGATTTTTAATATGAAATTCGTTAAAGCTTTCAACAAGATTGAACTTGATTTCTATGTTGTCTCGAGTAATTGAAATGCACATAATTCAAAAGAGTTTCTGACTTATTTAAAACCGGGACTAAATTTAATATTACACTACAAAATTTTGTAGAAAGTATAACAGTATAAATGTTTAAAAAGAAACATTATAGGGTTATTGGAAGAATGTTAATAATAATAATTACTTTGATCTTCGATGTCGATTATAAAGTAAAAAGTTTGTGATAGTAATAAAATAGTAAGTATATCATCCTTATTGAGTAAAGGTACGCAATATTGAATATTAACAAACCACCTTTCACTTAAACAAATTGTGAAGAATACTACTTCATATACAGCAATTATCACTCTGAAATTCAGACTACTTTAACAGTAATTAAAACTCTTCTAGACTTAACTTATGCAATGCATAATGTTTGTTATAACGGGATTTTATTTTTAAATACCTTACACGTCTTAGTTGGCAGCAGGAACTTGTGAGGAAGACCAACGCCACTTTTCTTCAAGATATCCATCGTTGACAAGGTCAATCAGTACCTTGCGTCGTTGTTTGCAGAAATAAGTTAATTGAAGAACTCTTGCTCTGTTTTCTCCTACCGCTTTGGGAGGTAAATTTGGTTCCAGACAATCCAGTAACTCGCCAATTGCCTTGATGAGGTTGTTCAAGTTGGTTTAAAGATTTCTGCTTGGGAGTCCGGTTCAAGATAAAATAGCAAAGCGAAAGAGAACTGGAGAAATTGACGGCATTCCAACATCTCTTCAATTGCCTGTGAAAAACACCAAGAAAAAATAACTAATTATGTATACCTGAAAAAACTAAATAATGCACGCATTATGTATTATTATCTTACATTCTTATAAAAGGAAGCTTCCCACAGTTGTTCCATACCACAAGCCATCCGAATGTCTTTCATACGATCGTCTGAAAACTGGAACAGATGGGTCTCCAAGTTGTATCTGTATTTGTGGAATTGAAACCTTTCTGTATCATTTGTTCCAAATACAGGTGCTGCCCAGACTGTAACAAAGTGGTCTTGTCGTGTGGAGTATTCCCGTGGACCTAGAAAGTATTAAAAACACTTTTCATCAATATAGGTTTTACTACTAATGTGAAGTCAGACAAAGGAAACTGTGTTGACTTACTTGGCTTTCCCAGCAGAATTCGTATTCACAGTTAGTGCAAAAAATGTGGTTACATCCTCCATTCTTTTCAATTCTTGTTGAACATCTAGGGCATGGTTTAGTATTACATTGGATCCAAGTCAAATTCAAACGGTATTCATCAGATTCGGTATCCACTACTGGGGCTTCCCTCAACCGAATTCGTTCATTCCAATCTTGGATTAAGTTGCAGGGTAATGGAAAATGCCATTCGTTAGTACAGGAAAAAGCAGTAAGTGTTTTCACAATGACAGGTCACTTTCTGCAAATACCAGGGAGCACCGTCAACTTTCATTTTCCAAATGTTGGGACAACCCCGTCCTGGACAATATTTGAAGTTCTCGTTGAGAACCACTAAGTCATTTAAAACTAGGCGGTCGTAGACGTTGACTATATTCAAATCGGAACTGATAACATTTCTGATGTAATTTCCATCTAGCAGTACATTGCAGTTCGTTTCAGCACATTGGAAACTCGGAGTTGCGTGTTCCAAAATCCTGGTTTTGAAGTATTCAAAAGTACAAGTAGAGCAAAAGCGGTGCTGGCAGCGTGGATTCTCCATTGCTGTTTCATGTTCAGAGGTAAAATTCATGAAACAGATACCACACTCTGTTTCAATTTCATGTTTAACGACATCCCCAACTTTGTTGTCTTGTAATTCAAAGAATTTGTGAGGCAACCCATTTTTCTGAAAGTACTCTTGAAAATCGTCAAAATACTTGTCAAGCAGCTTCTGAGCGTCCCATCTGAAATAATGCAGCAGAATTGAAGCGTGTGCAGAAGAAATGTCAAGCTTCCCTTCGATTTCCAACGAAGCAGCTCTCATTTCCTTGGGCATATCTTCCGGTTTGAGTATCTCAGCTTTTGGTGTCCACGTGAAAATATCTTCAATCAACTCACAGTCTGCATCGCTATCACTATAAAGTGCAAGAGAGTATTCCGAATCATTCGTTTCCGTTTCATAGTCTTCAACCTCGTCTTCTTGTTCATCAGACTTGCTGTGAACAAAATTTATTTCTGGCTTGTCAAGCGCTTTGACTCCACCAGTGTCATCTTTCATCTTGCTCATCTTATCGTTTTCAAATTTCTTCAAAGTATGGTTCATCAATAATGTCTTCACCTAAAATTTATTAACATGACAAAATAACAGTTAAAACACAATAAAACACTCTAATCATCCCCCATAAAAATTAAGGGATTTGGATGACTTGTCATTTTAGTACTATTACCTCATCCCATCCGGTGTAATTAGAAACTGGTAAAAACTTTGCGAAACATGAAAATGTATGCGCCTACCTCTGTAAGTACAAAAAAACTTAAATAAGACACAGGATTTATACGAACGGCAGAGCGCCGAGCGTGATAATAAATGCCATTTTTGAAACGAGAACTACAAACCTGAGTGCTTTCACAATTAACTGTTTTTCACCATTGGGCGCTGTGGTCAATTCATCTTGTTGATGTAGCTCATTAAATGATAAAAAGCCAATAAAAAATGGATTGGGGGCAAACTGGAAACCTGCAAACTGCAAATCTAACGTTTCTCAGCTCTCTTCGTATATCTACCTACTATTTAGTATCTGAATACTACACTAAATTGTTCATTTCCTTGTTCTGTAAAATGTTTTATGATTTTTGGTGTCTTTGCCTGCGCTATCAGCATCGACTTGCATGAGGTTAGAGAAACGAGTTTAAAATTAAGTGACTTGAGTGAGTAGCAGTAGCTAATGTGACATGTGACATCGGGATTGGGAACCAGTCAAAATGTAAACACTTATGGAATTGAAATATTCTGTTCTTGAAGTGCCCTGTCGATTTGTAGGTAGGGTAGCTGCCTGTTATAATACCAATATATGAATGCATATAGCACAATGCACCAAATCAGAAACAAATTGTGTCGCTGGCTGTGGCTTGGAGTTAGGACAGCAGAGGAGATTAAAAAAACATAGAAGCGTATGCATGCTACGCTCAACTCAGATTTTTACAGATAAGATGTTGATCTGAAATCCGATGCTGAATATTATGCAAAGCTCCAGTTTATTTCGTTCAGCAAGAACGTAAGATACTCCTTCCTCTACGTAAATGCAAGCATCTTGATGTCTTGACTCATTCCTTATCGCTGTACGTTACTTGGTATTATGTGATTTCATCGTTTACGACACATACGTATACTGTTGAAGTAATACTAGTGCTTGCTAATTGCTTAGGCATCAGAGAAACCATTGTGAGAAAATGGCATATTCTACAAAACACTTCGCATCATACAGATGCTATCCAGAAAGACTTGCTAAGAAGGACAATTATATTGGGCACGGATATCTAGATTTGGAGTTATAGTTGACAACGTATCATGCAAATAAGTTCTTGCATCCTGAACGCATCCAGTTTCCATATTTTACCATTCAATGTTCTGTATCGATGGCCCTCTGGTCCAATCATGGTCATTAGGTGTACAGTTCTGTGTAAGCATTTTCTGATTTTGTAGTAGATGGAATGATTTGTGTAAAACACTTGTGACTTTGAATAATCTTAATCTTGAATCCATGCTAATTATAAATTTTTTCTGTTTTACCTTTTTGTCTCTCTCTGAGTCCAGACCTCATATTTTACTGTAATTTGTTTAATCTTACCATTTGTCCCTGAAATGAATCATTGACATTTTATATATGTTTTATGAGAATCTTCGTACCTTCTTCATGTTATAAATAGCACTGAAATTGTATTACTGTGTGCCACTCTCCTATTCGACTTCTTTCAACCTTCACGTTAATAATACCACGTTAACTCTAAATTCTAAAATACTTCTTTGTGTATTCAGCATACCTTTATTTCCAACCTACCCTTACTTTCCTACATACCTTTAAGTCTCATATTACTCCATCCCTACTTCATACTAACTTAACCATTAGATGCTGGCATCATACATACATCCATGAAACTACATTAGGTGAATGAAGTTTGCTTTCTAATACTGTGTTTATCACATCATCATGGTCCGCATTTGTCGATACATTCATATTTTTACAAACATTTTATAGACACAAATAAACAGTTGCTGATTTTTATTCATGTAACTATTCTGCTTGACAAAGATGAGATACATAATTAACTTGTACTGCAATAGGGAATATGTAATACCATTTGCATTTGTCAATAAATCTTTATATAACAGTGACTCTTGCATGCAAATCAATTTCACCAAATGTAGGAAAATGGACTATTAACATAGTTCAAACAATTCACAAATATGGTATAAAACCAAACTGCAAGAATGAAAGTCATAATGTACCACACAAGCATAGTACAAGTACTGGGTTGTTTGTTATTGGAAAGTCGTTGATTATCTTGGCATAAATAATCAATATAATCATCATTATTATTTGCTGATAATTTGTGTAAAGATTCTGAGAGTGTAGTATGACTGACGAGTTGAAGGACTAGTAGAGTGATTGCTGTTGCATTGTTTCTTAACTTCGCTGTTCCATTCGGAAGTGGATGAGCTAGGTAAATACGTTCCATACAAATCGCTACCGCTTTCGGTCGAGTTTTTAGGAATTTTTGCCGGCTTTAGTTCGTCATTAATATCTGCAAAGACTGTAAATACGCAAAATTTAGTATGATTACCAGATTTTATTGTATTTTTATACGACTGATGGCTAATATACCGGTTATTATGTGTCGCATGCAGTGTGTATAGCAATTTCGTACATTAGAAAGTTGTCATAGAATGTTCCAGGAGAATCCACGAAAATTGCACCTACAACGCTATAAAAATATCGTACTGGGCAAATCAACCGTGCCCCACAGAGGCTGAAGGACATAATATTTTCGTAACAAGTCCATGTTACATGACAATACCCATGCATTAACTGCACTAATTTGGTTTATTTCTAGCCAAGTATCAAACTCCGTGGTTTGTAAGCTTTCGGAATCCTTCAAAAACTCAACAATACATTCCCCTACGAATTCAAGCTTCGTCGAATCCTCTTTAACCCATACTCCTCCGTCGTCACTCCGACTTGCTCGCTGCGTAAGAGCCTGTTCTAATAAATTTCTATGCTGAAATTTATAGCATCCAATGTTCCATTCGATTGTATTGAAGTCATCATCTGGAATGAGGTAGCCTAGGTGTGTTCTGGCCCTTAGTTGGTATTGTTCCAATGGACTTAAAAGAAACCCTTCCAGCAAGCTTTTAGGGCAATGCTCCAGATGTGGATTCCAAAGACGATAAAATATTTCTAAAGCCGTTGTAATTCCTTCACCTCCCACAGTATTTAAAATCGCCCCAAATATTGCAAACACAAATGCATTGTAGTTATGAAATGGTGCTTCCAATGTTGATTGGTAGGGACATATCTGTATCAATTTTTGAAGCTCTAGTGACCCAACTATTGCTCGCAAAACCTTTTCACTGCACAGGCGTGCTTTCATAGCTCTAAGCTTTTCTTTCGTATTGCAGGCACGGATGACATAGTCAGTAACATATAAATTAATCAGAATTTCTCCACTCCTTACATCCTTTAGAAAACGACGCTTCACATCTTCATAGTTTTGAAAACCTCTGTGAATTAAAACTGCTTGTAGTCTGCGTTTGTCTTCAAATTTGTACCCGATTTTCTGTTGCAGATAATCCAGAGCTAATAAAAATATCATTCAAAAGTATTTAAGTTTCGACCACAATGAAAGCACATACAAACGATAAACAATAAATCTTAATACCAGAACTCTGATCCATAGCTTTATCTGATGGGGGATAGCTTCCACATTGTCAAAATGAACTCTCTACTCTTGCTTAATTCCACCATCTACATACAAGCCACCAATCACTGACTCCATGATATCCCCTGTCCTGTTCCAAGTTCTGTTCCAATTGCTCAGCCTTTCGATACAAACCTTTTCAACTGTAATTGTGAAGCTATTTGACGCAAGAACGCATCATTAATATGTGCAGTAACTTTGCGAACAATATCAAAATGTGCAACGGTTGGGGTATTCATGAAACATATACTCTGTTGTCTCAAGAACACTGTCACCTAAAAATTCAAGTCGTTGGTAGTTTGGGATGATATAGCCTCTTCCCAGGATGGCGAAATATTTTGTACGCATCAAATGATCTTGGTGGCCTCGGCGTGCGTTCACAAAGAAAGCCTCAAAATTTTTAAAGCATTATAGCTCAATATAACTTTATCCACTTCGGATTCTGCACAGCGTTTTCAATAACACCTTTCCCGCAGACATGCTGTTAACTTGTTGAAATCAACTGGAAACACTTGGTTGAGTCTTAACCTCTTTGTTCGGATTGAAATCAATATCAACTGCCTAAATATCTCCCAAGGATATTTTGAAGAGCCATTACAATTCATTGATCAGTGTATTAGCCTTCCCATGTCTTTTTATGCTTGAACAATCTCTCAATGCACCTTTAACGTGCCCACGTTGTTTTCTGCTCCAGCCGGACAATAAATTGGTTTTTAGCGTGAGTTGTTTCGTTGATGTCCATTTTCATTGGCATCTGGACAAAACAGTTGTCTGCCTACGTGGGGCTTGGACGCGTTTGTTGATTAAATTATCCTTTCTTGAAGTAAGGATTCCTTCGTCAACTAGGCCACTTGTTTGTATAACGTATTGGCAAACAAGCAGTTTCAAAAACGGCTGTCCCCAAGCACTGAAAGTCTATGCAGAGTCTTGGTTTGGAAGTAAGTCTGTTTCACCATTCTCTTTTTCCAGGGACTGTATTGTTATTGCTTCGGTAAGGAGATTAACGTCATTAAATTTGTAGCCTAGTCTGTTAATTTGAAAATCTCTGCCTTGTAATATGATCCATGTTGGATACCAGTCAGAAAACAAACTGAATTGGAAAAAGCAATGGTAATGGTGTCGGAAATATGGACAGAAGGTTTTTACGAAATCCTGTTTTTGAGTT
>LJIJ01003850.1:0-14405 GCA_001718145.1 Orchesella cincta | reverse complement strand
TTAGCCAAAAGCTAGAGTTGCAACAGGAAAAATTATGAGCGCCTGAGATTTTGCATTAGTACTAGCTTAATACAAAGCATACTATGATGCATCAATTGCATTAGCCTAACTTTTTTACGCCCAAAGGACGATGCCGGATATGACGCATCTTGTCGACTTCCTTGCCGGATTTTCAAATACGTGGCAACAATTATTGTGCGTAATCGATTTTTGCATTATAAAGTACAACATATTCGTGTACGTGTATGTATTGACGTAATTTTATGCGTCAAAAATAAATCATTGATTTAAATCGTAATGATAGCCAACTAAACCGACTTTTCCACATCAACATCAGTTCCAAATATAAAGCCTGCATTTTAAAGCAATCTCCCTTGAGTCTTCATACATAATAGTCTCGGTTCATATACAATTTCATAACGTTCTCGGCACAAAATAGTGAATCTCAATAATGAAAATTAATTACTTTGTAATGTATTACGTCATTCTGGTTACAAGCATCCCATTTGCATTATTATCATTGCCATAATTTTTATGATCATGCCATTAGTAAAAATTGACTATCATTTGGTAATAAAGTTAAATTACAGCAACATCCCTCTTAAGCATGAATAGAACTACATTTTTAGTCAGTATTAATCAAATATCTTCATAGAGGGTTGACAAAACAACAGCCAATCGAAGAGGAGTTCAGTCCACATCTACTGAAGGAGGTAACTCGGGCTGAAATTGGAAATCTTGTTGAGGTAAGCTTTAACCCAGCCATTTCTATTCATAAAATTAGTACTTGATTTATTGACCATAATATTACGCATATTTAAGGCAAGGGTATATTTCTCGTCTGATTAATATCTTACAAATTTGTGTTGATCGTTCTAGCTGGTGACTTCCTTATAGCCGTGCGTATCTTATGTTTCAAGAAAGAACGCCATTTTGTTCTTGTAATTAGCGGGTGATTTCACCTTTAAAAGTCTATATAGTAAGCCAGGGTTCTAGTAAAAGTCATGACTACGGTTCGACATTATTTCTACAATATACCTTTTACGCCACTTGTTTAAAACAAAGCCATAGCAAGAAATGTAAAATGGCAATGCGAAGAGTAGAAATACATGTAAATGAATGTTCCATATGAAAATATATAGGCTCATTATATGCTTACGTAAGTACTTTTACTAATGAGTAACTAAGAATTAAATTTAGTTTCTGAATTTGATTGCACTATAAAACATTTTAGAATTGGTTCAAGGCCAATTACGTCAACAATTACGTCAGGTGCATTCAAATCATAATTTTCACAATTTGTGTTTTACTCAGCAGAAGCCATAGCTTACAACCGATTGACAAAATGAACTCGATTTAATTTATTCGTTATTTAATTTGTATTTTTTCCCTTTAGATTAACCTTTTTACCTATCCAACCTATCCAACCATTCAAGGTACAGATATGGTTAATGAAGTGGACAGAGAGTTCAAAACTGCTCCCGTGGAATACTGCTCTACTCAACTCCACATATATTTGGAAGGTGGAGAGTGAGTCAACTAACCCTATCTCCTTCTCATGATGTATCCCCATCCGGAATGACAAAATTATTCTTCGTTTTAAAACGACTTGGATAGAATTCGATCAAAGGTAAAATATACAAATCACACCCACATTAAATGTAAAATGGTGCGGTATAATACTCAATAATTACTATTTTAAAATTAACTAAGAATTTGCTTAATTTTTTCCAGATATGATTTCCAATCAAGTGACTTCATAATTTTAACAGATGACAGTACGGGGACTGAGTAGAAAGCTGTGGATACAATTCGGAGTAAGGTTTTTTCGACTTTTAAAATGTTTAGACTTCTGCACGATCAATCAATCACCATCATCATTAGGTACCTTGTTAAGGTCAAGTCAATCAAAGGGCTGAACCCATCTGCACCTCTTTGCCTTAAGAAAGAGCGTTCACTTAAAATTAGTTAACTTTTACCCTAGAGTGTCAAATATTCAAGGAGATTTTGGTTTACTGTTAAGAACGGGAGTACTTTTTAGTCTGTTTGTATAAAATGGCTGCTCATGTAAAACATATAGAAAAATACAAAGATTGTTGCTCAAGAACACTTAGTTTATATTAACCTGTAGTCTAATTTCTGCAAATGTATGTACGAAATTAGATAAATTTTGTAAACATTTTTTAAATATGAAACCCTAGCCAAGCTGATTGCAAACTTTGGTTGCGTTTGACATTAAAAATGAACCAATAGTTGCTAATTGTTTCTACAGTTGACAGTGTATACATGAATGGTAGTTTACTCAAGGACTGCCCTCCAAAGAATTTAACTGTTTAGCAGTATATGTTCGGCAGTACGTATTTTGGTATCTAAATAAAGGAACAAATGTTCCTGAGGAACAGTTCCTCACACAGAACAGAAGACTCCCAACATTTTCATTAATGTAAATGAATTATTTAAATTAATAACATTAAGTTGTTTGGAACAGAACAGGGGCAAATTTAGAAGGGACAATTTGTGTTGAATAGTCCAGACATTCATGTCTGATCTTGATGTTCTGTCCTTTATATCTAATAACTAATGTAGTAACATTAAGTTTGAGTATTACTCGACATTGGAAAAAACTATGTAGGGTTCTGTAAAATTAAGTGTCCTAATAAGTCAGGAGTGCTGAAGGAGCATGCATATGAAAGCTCCAGAATAGATGTGGACTCTACGCACAGAACTCGTCTCAAGCACGGCTACAAGAATCTGTCAGGTTTCAATCTTTGAAGAAAAATATTTTTCATGGTAAGGAAACAGCCACGGTTCATGCGTTTAAATTTAGACCTGTATTAGGATGTGAGTAACTGTTACAATTGGTTTTACTTTTCGTTACATAATGCCTGCGACATAGGACGTCCATTTCTCTTTAATATTCTCGTAGGTGGCAGGCAGCAATGTAGCTACCTTGCCACTGCTTTTTTATAGTCTCAAGTTGTTGTAGTTTATCTAACTTAAATTCTGTAAAACCTGGTATTTATTCAGTCCTCATAGAATGCCGATTTTATTCTTCCAATTTTGTTCGCCTAGTGTGATATTGGTTGCATGCATTTGAATGCACAAATTTCCTTCTATCGGTAATGTCCTATCGTATTGCCACATACAAAACAGCACTCGCAATATAGTGTAAACCTACAGCCGAGTCAAAAATCCGAATTTCAGAGCTATCCAAATAGATGACACGAGTAATCAAAAATAAGGTGAAAGTAGAGAAAGCTCTACTTTTAATTAAATACGACTTTAGAATGGAGTCTAAGCTGCCTCCCTTTCAAATATTTTGTAATAACCCCAACCTATTATTGAATAGTTATTTTCAATAAACAATAGTTCACCGATTGACAGATGAGCTAATATTTGTTTCTATACATAGAATTAAATTGTAGAATTATTAATTGCAGTTGCATTCTCATTCTCAGTTCATATGTTATTGCCATTGTGGTATTGCCTTTGTAAGCAGCGTTCTTTGTACAGTTAGCAAACATCGTAGTAAACATAACTGAACAGATGAATCTTTGTTTGAAAACAAAATTGACAATAGTCAATTACTAGATAATATAATAGTTTCAATTATTTGATCTAAGTGTTCTGAGGATTTTTAATTACATTACTATGATTTACCAGAAGGTACCTGGTATTTTGTTTATTAAACATTGAGTAGTCTGAAAATCAATTAGTTCCCGTAGATTTTGTCAGATTATTTACGGCGCAGACAAATTTTGCGATTTATAACGTGGATCACTAACCACTACAAAAATATAGGGTTGCATAATATGTTATATATTTCAGACAGGAGTTTGAAGTTGACAGAGAGAGAAAGTAAAATATGTCGTCGCCATCGGATTTCATTTTTTAAGCGTTGCACTCTAAAAATTGGTATGCTACACTGACTACGATGAATAGAAAATAGGTGAAATAAAAAAATAAATTAGATATTAAGAGAAAACCACATGAAAAATTTCATGAAACTAAAAATCTCGATTAAAATGGCGTTTAACGAAACCTTGAAGGTGTATTTAGTGTTGAATGCAATGAATAAATAAAAATAACACTAATTCAGATTCTGACTGTTTCTCTTTGTCACGATAAACTCAGTTGCATTTGACAAAAGTATGATGCTGTGTCAATGTAAGACACATTAATTTTGACAAATCGCAAAGTGAGTGAAGTCGACTTTTATGTATGATACGTGTAAGCCATGTAATTCGCCAAGTTATCTTCTAGCAGTCACGTTACATAAAAAATTTGAATACTCGCAAAGTAGTTAGATGTTCAAATATTTATGACAATAGCTGGATATTTCCTTTGAACACTGCTGTGTATTTTTAAAGAATTAGAATGTTGCGACTAAAAACTGTGTACATTATGCGTAATCTTAACACAGTTTATTACAGACGATAATTGATCAACTTTTCTGTTTCTTTCGTGGTTGTAGAAATGGCAACAAAACACTTGAGAATTAGTATGATATCGAATATCTATATATCTGGCTTAGGTTAGCTTAACTAGTGAATAAAGGGATGCTTAATTGTCAATAAAGCGGTGAACCAGCATGAAAATGTAACTCATGCTGATTATATAATTTCCTACAAAACTAAAATTAGATTTTGAAGTCTGGTTTTGTGTCGCATACTTTATTTCATCTTTAGTCTTGTCATGAAATTACGGATGTTGTATTCATCTCCTTGTTTTCTTGGTATATCATACCGCTATAATTTCGTCTCGTTACTAACAACCAATATTAACTAATTGTAAATTCAATTGTTTCTCTCCAAGCACTTATTAATTGTATGAGTGTCAAGGTAAGATACATGAACAATTCATTATGGCAAAGCGCTGCATTCGAAATAGTGTGAACTTTGGGAAAACCGCTTTCGGAAAGAAAGAAGATATTTCTAAATATATAAAGATAAGCATTTTTCTAGAATTTGCCCATTTTTCACAATCTAAATAAAGATAAAACAAAGGAAGGTAAAACTTTAGCTAAAACTACATGCATTTATGTCACCAGTTACATAGTGTTAAACAGTGAGTAAGTAATGGTACAAGTCGAAATGTTGAAATTTGCATTGGGCTTCAAAATAGTTCTACGTTGAAACTCAGGTACACATGCAAGGTTTTCAAACGTAACCATAATATAGCTGGTAGAGAATTTGGTGTCGTTTATTAAGGACACTTTGTAGCATGATCCATGCATTTAGGTTAACCTGATGGTCATAAAATTATAATGATGAGATTTGTATTAAAAAGGAACTCCTGTTACATTTCGGTTTATGATTAGTACTAAAATATTATACTACATCAATTTATAATAAAGATAGCATCATATAAGCATACATGATGTAATTTAAAATGTAATGAATTGTATTAATGAATCAATCATGTAAAAGTATTTTGTTTTTTTAGACGATGTGGTGATGATGATATTATTCTAACTTGTCATCAATGGTATATATATTGAATATTTATCTTTTGTACAAATAAAAAACATGCTTCAATGGGCAATGAATTGTAAAAGAGCATTATGTATTTGAAAAAGGTGTATGCATGTAAACCAAATTTATTTGCCCCAAATAAAAACATTTTTTACAATCAATTGCCCATTGGAAGATGTTTATTTAAAAGGATAAATATTCAATATTATATACCATTGATGACAAGTTAGAATAATATCATCATCACCACATCGTCTAAAAGAACAAACTACTTTTACATGATTGATTCATTAAATTAAAATTCATTAAACTGGTTAAATTACATTGTATCGATATATGAAGCTATCTTTTATTATAAATTGAATGTAGTATAAAATTTTAATACTAATCATAAACCGAAATGTAACAGGTGTTACTTTTTAACACAAATCTCATCATTATAATTTTATGACCATCAGGTTAACCTAAATGCATGGCATGGCGATTATGCTACAAAGTGCCCTTATTATACGACACCAATTCTCTACCAGCTATATTGGATTATGGTTACGTTTGAAAAACTTTGCATGTGTACCTGAGATTCGACGTAGAACTATTTGAAGCCCAACGCAAAATACTTATTTCAACATTTCAACTTGTACCATTACTTACTCACTGTTTAACACTATGTAACTGGTGACATAAATGCTTGTAGTTTTAGCTAAAGTGTGAAATCTTCATTTGTTTTATCTTTATTTATTTTCTGAAAACCGGCGAATTCTACAAAAATGGAAAATATCATTTTTCTTCCGAAAGTGAAAGCGGTCTTCCCAAAGTTCACACTATTTCGAATGCAGCGCTTTGCCATAATGAATTGTGCATGTATCTTACCTTGACACTCATACAATTAATAAGTGCTTGGAGAGAAACAATTGAATTTGCAATTAGTTAATATTGCTTGAAAGTAACGAGACGAAATTATAGCGGTATGATATACCAAGAAAACAAGGAGATGAACACAACATCCATAATTTCATGACAAGACTAAAGATGAAATAAAGTATGCTACACAAAACCAGACTTCAAAATCTAATTTTGGTTTGTAGGAAATTATATAATCAGCATGAGTTACATTTTCATGCTGGTTCACCGCCTTTATTGACAATTAAGCATCCCTTTATTCACTAGTTAAGCTAACCTAAGCCAGATGAAATAGATATTCGAATATCATACTAATTCTCAAGTGTTTTTTTGCCATTTCTACAACCACGAAAGAAACGAAAAGTTGATCAATTATCGTCGGTAATAAACTGTGTTAGGATTACGCATAATGTACACAGTTTTTAGTCGCAACGTTATAACTTTAAAAATAGACAACAGTGTTCATAAAGAAAATATTCAGCTATTATCATAAATATTTGAACATCTAACTACTTTGTGAGTATTCAAATTTTATGTAACGTGACTGCTAGAAGATAACTTGGCGAATTACATGGCTTACACGTATCATACATAAAAGTCGACTTCACTCACTTTGCGATTTGTCAAAATTAATGTGTCTTACATTGACACAGCATGATACTTTTGTCAAATGCAACAGTGGAGTTTATCGTGACAAAGAGAAACAGTCAGAATCTGAATTAGTGTTATTTTATTTTATTTATTGCACTCAACACTAAATACACCTTCAAGGTTTCGTTAAACGCTCATTTTAATCGAGATTTTTAATTTCATGAAATTTTTTCATGTGGGTTTTCTCTTAATATCTAATTTATTTTTTACTTCACCTATTTTCTATTTCATCGTAGTCAGGTGTAGCATACCAAATTTTAGAGTGCACCAACGCTTAAAAAATGAAATCCGATGGCGACAACATATTTTTACTTTCTCTTCTGTCAACTTCAAACTCCTGTCTGAAATATATAACATATTATGCAACCCTATATTTTTGTAGTGGTTAGTGAATCCACGTTAATAAATCGCAAAATTTGTCTGCGCCGTAAATAATCTGACAAAATCTTCGGGGAACTAATTGATTTTCAGGCTACCTGAATGTTTAATAAACAAAATACCAGGTACCTTCTGTAAATCATAGTAATGTAATTAAAATCCTCAGAACACTAAGATCAAATAATTGAAACTATTATATTATCTAGTAATTGACTATTGTCAATTTTTTTCAAACAAAGATTCATCTGTTCAGTTATGTTTACTACGATGTTTGCTAACTGTACAAAGAACGCTGCTTGCAAAGGCAATACCACAATGGCAATAACATATGAGAATGCAACTGCAATTAATAATTCTACAATTTAATTCTATGTATAGAAACAAATATTAGCTCATCTGTCACTCGGTGAACATTGATTATTGAAAATAACTATTCAATAATAGGTTGGTTATTACAAAATATTTGAAAGGGAGGCAGCTTAGACTCCATTCTAAGTCGTATTTAATTAAAAGTAGAGCTTTCTCTACTTTCACCTAATTTTTGATTACTCGTGTCATCAATTTGGAATTATTAATTATATAAAAATTATTAATATTATAATATTAATTAAAATTAGGAAGTAATGTATTTAAAAATTTCCTTAAAGAATTTTGTCTGATCGGGAATAAATTACCGCTGCTACTTACGGTGAATACATAAACCGTTATCAGTAAACAAAACAGAATACTAAATTAGTTCAATCTTTGCGATTGGAATGTTTTCAAAACATTTCTGTCCACGCTTACTTTTTGAATACAGCCTTCTGAAACAAAAAACGTTGATAATTGATAATGACATAATGATTGATAAAATCATAATTAGACGATATGTAAACCTATTAGCAACAGTTTGTTAAGTATTTCTGAACTTTATATTTGTCGACTTAATACATTTTAAGCCTTCAAACTTCGCAATTTAGACTTGTGTGTTTAGTCCAATTGTCTTACAATCAACGCATACTTGAGATTATATCAATTATTACACCATTAACATTATAGTAGCTTGTATTTGTATTAGAAAAAAAATTTAAAGACAGCATTAGGGCACACTTTTATAATACAACCGAGTCCGAATCATACTGAATCCTGACCACATATGTATTAATTTTTTTTACTATTTTTATATAAAACATCCAGAGTTCCCGTAAAAATTTTCACAAGGACATCCACTTTTATTGGCAACGTAAACAACTAAAAGCTAATTTCAGTACTTTTTGTTCAAACGGTGTAAAACTTTCCCCTCAACGGGCTTTGTTGGGAAAGTTGCAATTAAGTATCATCCTAATGTCCAACAGGTACCGTTGTAAATAAAGGCCAATGATTTACATACCTAATCAATCAACACATCAAGAATAAGGATTGAACGAGGGAGGAACAAGTTCTAGAAACCACAAAATTCTTCATATTACGTAAGAATGTGTAAAATCTGTGAATCTGCCAATTTCCTTTCAAAATAATTAAAATCAGTGGCAAGATAGCTACATTGCTGCCTGCCACCTACGAGAATATTAAAGAGAAATGGATGACATTTCGAAAGCATAATGTAAAGAAAAGTAAAAGTAATTGTAGCATTTACTCACTTCCTTATACAACTCAAAATTTAATACATGTGCTATGTCAAGCTCTTGACTTCAAGAGTCCTTATTCTGTGGAAAATATCTTTCTTAACAGATTGAAACTCGACAGATTCTTGAAACCATGCTTAATACTAAGAGGTTTGTACGCCAGAACAAACATTGGTTTTTGAGCTTGTCTATGCTCTCTTCAACGATGCAGATTAAACTACGACAGTTATGTCAACTGGCTTTCCTAAACTTTTTCCAATGCCATTTAATACTCAAACTATTAAAAAGCAATTTAATTGTATAGATATTAATAGTATAAAATCTAGATCAGACTTTTAATCTTGGTCTTTTTACGCTAAGACCCTTATTTATGTGTCTCTGCCTTTGTTTGAGGTATTTTAAGGTATTGATGTAAGTATTGTTAAGTCTACATTACACTGTGAGGTCTGTTTAGTATGAGGTACATGCGGTTGTCCCTTTATTAGAAACCTGCATAAATATTGTCGAAATTATATCTTTGATTCTTTCGCGATATCTAGGTTCATGAAAACGGAATTGATGTGCTCGTTAAACACAGATGGGTCACTATATTAATTATTAATATGGAAGTAAACCTTTATTTTAAAGTAGACAATATTGCTGTATTTTTTTTTTTCAAAAAGTACTAGCTAATAAATTTGTTATTTTATTTTCAGTAACTTCAGAGCTTTAGAAAAACTGACGCAGCAATAGAGGATAGTGAACCACGGCATGAAAACGACAGGTCAATAAATCTAGCGTCGTGTGAATTTTGCAGACGTATCCAAGAATATTTTGGAATACCTAAACCTTAGTTGGGTCAGACTCGACTAAACGTGCGTCAAGATGGCCCATTACCTACAAATAATATTAACCTACGATTACCTACTTTATTACCTACTTATTACCTACTATATTACCTACTTATTACCTACTTATTACCTACTATTACCTACTCTATTACCTACTTATTACCTACTATTACCTACTATATTACCTACTATTTTTTATGCTGAATCGATCTGCTCTTGAAGTAGAGGTCACTGAACAGCATTAAATTAGTCTAATAACCAATTATAACCAAACCCTTAGGTCTGAATGTGTTTAAATGTATTGGTTTGTTATATTTGTTTATTTGTTACTGATAAAAATGGGTAGCTCACGTAATTTGGTAGGTGATAATAGCATCGGCTGTCTTTCGCGGCTGGTACATCAACCCAGATCAATTTGAGTACAAAATTAGTAGTATAGCTGGTAATATGGTAGGTAATGTAGGTAATGGTAGTAATAGTAGTTATATAAGTAGGTAATATGTAGGTAATAGTAGGTTAATTTTAGTAGTAATAGTAGGTAATTAAAGTAGGCATAATAGTAAGGTATAAAATAGGTAATAGAGGTAAATAGGCTAATGAGTAGGTAATGGACGCCATCTATGACGCACCGTTAGTCGAGTCTGACCCTTAGTTGTTTTAAGTATAACAACTATACAATAGCAAATACAGTATAGAACTCCATAACATTCAGCTACGCTTAGCTTTAAACACGTATGTATGTGAATGTAAAATCTGTCAGTTTCTTATGCAAAGTAATTAAAAGCATAGCTGGCAAGGTAGCTACATTGCCGCATGCACATACAGAGGATATTAAAGAGATCTGGATGCTCACAATTCGACTTCATTTCTAATGAATATACATGGGCTAAAGAAACAATTGTGAATTACTCACTTCTTAATACAATTCCTAATTTAAATGCTGCGGCCAAGGTAAGTCCTACCCTATCTAAAAATATTTTCTGAAAGATGGAACCTGACAGTTTCTTGTAGCGCGTGCTGACACTAACGAGGAGACCACGGCCAGTATAACTCCGGATTTAGCGACCAAACTTTTGGAACATTCATTTTAGTGAGTTACGAAAAAGTGTGACTGGCATTTTTTACTTACGGGTCTGTTATTTCGAAGTACGAGGTTTTTGGTCCATTCCATTGAAAATTCCTTACGGGAGAAAGCATGCGAAAAAGTCCGAAGGTCTTTATTGTTTTATTGGGGTCAATAAGAATGACGAATAAATTATTGCAAAAACGTTTGTTAGATTAACTCTCCTCTCTCTCTCTCTTAGAGTAACTTCCTGCGTTCAAGCCCAAATTTTTAAAATCAAATTTTGACGATGCATGATGTTTAATGCTCTTCACATATGAAATTTCAAAGGGAAAATGAACCAAGAAACTCATATCTTCGAAATAAAGACCCGTAGTAAAAAAATCCAATCACACTTTTTCGAAACTCAGTAAAATGAATGTTTTCACCAAAGTTTGTCCAAATCGCGAGTTATCACTGCCGTTGTCTCTCGTAAGGTTCTGTACGTAGACTCCACATCTATTCTTGAGCTTTCTATGCATGCTCCTTTCAGCACTCATTGACTACATTAGGACCCGTTAATTTTGCAGAACGCTACCAGCTTTATTCCAGGACCGAGTAGTATCCAAAACTTATTGAAACCAAGTTAGTGTAGGGATACTTAAAAATATAACCAAGATCTGACTGTTATGTCTGGACTATTTAATAAAATTTTCCCTTATAATTTGTTCCCCGTTCTGTTTCCAAAAAATTTATGGTGATAATTCATTTAATGCATTTACACCAATGAAAATATTGTAAGACTTCACTAACATTGTCATTGGAGTCCTTGGTTCTTGGAGAAACATACCTTTGTTCCTTTATTCAGATCCTACTTAAATACTATCTAAATTACTGTTTGAATTCTTTCATGATGTGTAGTACATGAAAACAGAAGTCTGGTGTGTTTACTAAAGTACATGTCTGCATTACATACTTTTATGAATTGAAGTTGGAAGGCTACTAGTAAAATTTGGTTATTTTACATTTAATCATGGAACACACGAACGAACGAACCAAACTAATAAAATTCTTTGGTGATTTTATAATTAGTCTTATTGATTGTTCTATCTTTTAGCTAGCTTTCAACGTCAACTCTAATTCGAAGAAAACCATTGAATTCAAACGAATTATTAGTGTATGTTAGCCAAGTTAAAATTATGAACTTTTATCCCTTTTTAAAAAAACTAGTGAGCCGCATGACCAAGACTAATGTCAGGCAGAACGGTTTTTCATGTTGTTCCAACTTGGCATGTTGCAAAAGTATTCTTGAAATTCTTTTTAAAATCAAATCACTACAACAACCTTTGTAAGTGAAGGCTGATCTGTTATACCGGTACGTGAAGAAGATATATAAGTGACTGCTTTAGCAAATCGTTTACTATTCTAAACTGACTGATATTCATAAACCATAAGTTACTCGAATGTAAAACAAGATTAAACATTTACTCCATCCAAAATTGATTCGATAATTCACAAAGAGCCATAGTTTCCCTAAGTAGAATGATTTAAAATTAGTAGGATTGTTGTAGTCAGGCTTGAAAGATTGACATGAAAGATAAACTACAATGATACAGAGGTCCTCTGGCGCATGGAGGGAAGTTATAAGTTTTGAATCATACTTATGGCTAAAAGAAGTTAATTATCTGGAAAGAAAGTCCTGCGAAATTACCGATACATTTATAACTGTAGAAACAAGCAGCAGATTCTCATTCGTAAAACGATTGTCAACGAAACAAAGTTTGCTATTAGTTTAATGGCTAGGGTTTCAATAAGTGGAATATCTTAACGAAATTTAACTATTCCTACATACCTTTGAGAATTAGACTATACAGATTTAAGTCATGAAGTAAGTTTCTTTAGCAAACATATCTTTGTTATTCTCCTGTTTTATATGAGGCCATTTTATAGGAAAAGACTACAAAGTACTCCTTTGTAACACTAAATGCAAATCCTCCTTGAAATTTTGACACCTAGGGTAGAGTTGACTAATAGTAAGTAAACTGTTCTTTGTTAATAGCAAACAAGTGAGATGTATTCAGGCCGTTGTTTCATCCTAGAAAGTTATTCTAATGAACTTATGGTGAATGATTTGTCGGTGCAGAAGTCTAAAACATTTTAAAAGCTCAAGTCGCAACACCCTTACTCACGAATGTCGTATCCAGGCACAACTTTCTACTCAGAATCCCGCGGTATTGGATCATTGTTAAAGATGTACTGAGTTCACCTTGATTGAAAAACATGTACTCGTGAAAAACTAAGTTAAAATTTGTAGGGTTAAGATGTTCTAAAAAATAGTAATTATTGAGTATTACTAACTCTCTTTAATTTAATGTGGATGGCATGACCTGCATATTATACAGTTTGATCAGTTTCATCTCAATTACTGATTTTAAAAAAAGAATGATTTGTCAATATCGCGGGAAGGGATACATAATGAGACGGAGGTTGTGTCTCTAGTTGACTCTCCACCTGTCCAAATTATGTGAGTGGAGTAAAGCAGTATTCAGCAGGAGCAGTTGTTTGAATCTTCTGTCCTCTTCATCAACCATATTCTGTACATTTTCAAAGGTTGGATAGTGTAAAGGGATAATCAAAGGGAAAACTATTAAAGACTATAGCACGTAACGAGAAATAAATCGAGTTCATTTTGTCAATCGGCGGGGCTATGGGCTTTTTCTTTATTTTTATAATTCAAACTTTTTATATTATTTGTGAAATTATGGCGCATTAAATACAGCCTGACGTATCGTCGACGTAATTGGCCTTGAACCAATTTAAAATGTTTTAGTGTAAATAAAACTCAGGAAACTAAATTTATTTCGTAGTTACTCATTAGTAATAATAAGGTATTCGTAGCTGCAATGAAGGATTGCATATCGCTACTTTTCAGTATGGAATTGTGCATTACAAGTTGTACCCATCATATTTCGCGTTTTAGCAGTCACTTGCTATGGATTATGTAATGTTAATACGGCGGTGCGACGTTAAAGGTATGTTGTAAGAAATAATGGGTCGAGATCGTTGTCCTGATTTTACGTAGGACGCGGCCTGTAATATTTTAAAGATGTTTGAAGGAATTTTCAGCTTACAACAGCTCTAGGTGAATCAACCCGCTATGAAAGTTGAAGCAGTGGTGCGTTCTTTCATTTGAAACCATAAGATACGCCACGGAGCCCCTGAAGATAACCACTAGCAGAAACGATCAGGAACCACATTTGTAAGTTATTAATCAGACGACGCATATACCTTGCTTAAATATGGTTAATTTGGGTCAATAAATCAAGTATAATTTATGAATATAATGGTGGATTAAACGTTACTCAACAGATTCCAATTTCAGCCGAGTTAGCTCTTTCGGTGGATGTGGGATGGACTCCTCTTCGATAGGGCTGGTTGTGTTGTCACCTCTGAAGTATATTTGATTAAATTACTGAGACTAAAGTGGTAGTTCTATTCATGCTGAAGAAAGACGGTACTAGCTGTA
>LJIJ01003849.1:0-17107 GCA_001718145.1 Orchesella cincta | reverse complement strand
AAAATTGGCAATAACAATATTGTAGTCGAAATTGACGAGTTATATGCTTTCTATTTATCATCTCAAAACTCTGACAACTACCATTTACTAAAGATTCCTTTAGGATGTCCAACATAGAGTTACGATCGGTCCTATGTCAATACTTTTGAAAGTTTAAATCAGAAGAACTCGGATGGAAGTGAAACATTAAAATTTGAAGAAAATGCGATTGCATCCGAAAACCGAAACCGGTCTCGACGAAATTTTGGATTTTCAGCGAACTTTGTTCCCCAACAGAAACCCTACAGTGTTGCGTACTTGGAATGAAAGACGCAATTTTCAGTAAACGAAGTCTATTGAGAAGGTAATGCCTTCCAAAACGATGAAACGTAGTAGAGTACTAGAATGAGCAAGTCCACAATGCCCCAGCCATTTCTCAATAAAGTAAACTGATCGAATAAAAGTCAGTTAACGATCACATTTGGGTCACAAGGTCAAATGAGTAGATTGCACAAGAAGCATATAATATCTGAGAAAGTAGTTTACAAGTAAATATAATTACTAAAAATCTCGTTGTGGATAACACTGAGCAATACTGCCATCAATTGATGATCACGATAGGCTGCACTGGAAGACAGGAATCACAAAAATTGTCAGTATCATAACAATAATACATCCAACGATGGAGCACAGGAATAAAGTTCTTGCTGCAGAATTGAATGGAAATTTCTATTAATTGGGAGATATTTTTCATTCTTAAGACAGGAATCTGGAACAGAACTGAAATGATCCAATGTTTTTTTTGGATTTTGCCCAAACCAAACCAAAATTTTAAAACGTTGTCATTTATTATTAAAGATTGTTCCCTCTTTACGGTTTTAAATAGATTTATATAACTGGCTTCCTTTTCGGCTTTTTCCAACTGTTGCATTTGACTATAAGTAAGCTTGTTGGGATTTCCATATTCTTACTCCGAATGTAGATAAACTACAACTATCAGTAGAAGAGAATGGAAAAAAGAGAAATTAATTACCCAAAACGAAGGGGTTTTTCTGCTCAAGGAGAGCTAAGTGGTGGCTGATATGATACACAGATTAAATGGATGTTTCTAAACGAAATTTGCTTAGGAAATGGATGATGGGTATCTATAAAAGCGCCGTATATTTTAGGCACGCCGCTGTAACGTTAATAACAACATGCTTGAAAATTTATCTTGATAATGGCCAACTATACAGCTCAATGGGCTGGACCTTTACTGTCGACTATTACTTTTACATAACATGTCATAACGTAACATAGGTAGGATAGGATAGCCCTAAAGCTTTTTTGAGTTGGTTTTGTTAAACGATAGCTAGTGTGTATGTACTTTTTTAGAACTGAATCATAGCATTATACGTCAATTTGAACTGAAATTTTGGGATCAAAGATGAAAGTTCGTTTTTCAAGACTATGGGATAGCAGGTAGATCGAAAAGTAACTGAGGTCAGCGGAATTTTTTTTACAAACGTTGGTCTCTAAACAAGTCGTTTTCATCAATTTTAATATCACATCATCAGCATCAAATTGCTAGTTGTCGACATACATGCTTACAGGTTTATTTCATTTGTTAAATCAATTTTGTCAAGCGGAACATCCAGTATGTTTATGTTCATGACGAAAGTAATGTTTTGACATTCGCTAATAATTCACGTGTCGATCATTTGAAAGTTTGATTTCATCCAATTCAGCGTAAAAATGATAACTAGCGTAACATTGTTAAATGCAGTTTCCTACATTTTCTCATTTACAATGGAAATTTCTCATCCATTTTCCCGTCCCCCATTAAACATAAACCCCCTGTTGCACCCATTTTCAAAGCGTCTTTGAACATTGTAACATTTGAATTCCGATGGAATTATTATAAAACTTGAAACCCACTTTGTAGATGATGCAGTTCCATTCACTTCCGATATAATGCGCAGGCATTCCATAAAGCTAAGAGAATATAGCAAACATTATTATTCAAACTATGGACTACTCGTGAAAGATCTTGGAGATATTGCATATTTGTACAAAGACTTTCACTTTGCACCCCAGCTTCACAACAAACCATGCGTTGCACAGATATATATTTGTCAGATTTGCGAAATCTACCCCATTATTCCACAGGATGTTCTATTCACCGCGATTTTGAGGTTATATTGCCCGACCTAACAAAAGTCGATACAAAAGGCCTCCGGTGCGGTTAATATCATTAAAAATGACATATACAACTCCTACTTGCAGACGACCTAGACAAAAATTCATGATTGAGAGGTTTGTTAAAATTAAAAGGGATGTTTCATTCAGTAAATGGGTCGGTATCGCAAATAACTTCAACACGTTTAGTATTAAGTATTCAGAGTACACGAGAGAGTTCCTTGAGTTTTATGTACTATTTAATAAGGTAAGACAGTGATAGTAGTAACCAAAACTTTATATTTCCTACAAGTACGTTGCTACATCTCGAATTTTCTAAATTTGATTTAATTTTTGCAGTCAACCAGGGTTCCCCATTCTGGGTACCACTCTCATCTCAACATAAATCAAGCGATGTATACGATTTGCGAATACTGGCTCAAACTGCGGTAGCTAACAAGGCGCTAACCTTTCCATGCTTCTGGTTATTGGAACACAAAAACCATGACTCTGATGCGTTTCAACTTTTGTGGAGCAGAATGTTCATGAATGGACCTGAGAGTTCACTTGGCTTGCGATCTCTAAAATCATGGATGTCAGTGGATTTATCAATATTTAATGTGGCTTTTCCCAACTGCTCAAAACGCGACACTACAGCTGATTCTGCTTACACAGAAACTGTAATAGCAGGAAGCATATTAATCGAATTCGCAACAGCGGTGTATATGGTAGTTGAAGATGAAGCGTTGGAATTTATAACATGTGGAGGTGGAGAACGAGGACAAATCTCACTGATTGGCTACGTCTCAGCTTTTGATCACTGGATTGGACTTGGTTTGGTATTATAACGATTTGCTCCATTGTTTCCATCTCACTAGTATATGGAAATTGCGGTAAACTTGTAAGGTTTAAATGGAAAAGCTTCGTCATTGACTGCATATTTATGCCCCTTGATACAATGTTGGAACAAGGTAGCAGGGTTAACGGTGAATCTCAGGATGGGTCAGTGCGTTTAATTCCGCGGCTTGGTTCTTGTTGGTGTCGTATTAAGCAATGCGTACAAAGGTCAAAATAAACAGATTTGAGCTCACCAGTAGCTCCGATAAAACTCACTAAATTTTCCCAGTTGGTTGACAAGAATTTCACAATTTTCAGCCATGCCAGTGAGGAGCACCAGATCAGGGCTGTTATTCAAATGTTGGAAGTTGCGAAGCAACATGGTAACGAAGTTGCTTTTAATAGAATTCCAAATGAGATTAGTTATCACATTTTAATGGCTGATTCGGCCCTGGATATTGTAAAAGACCTGCACAGTATTCACAAAAAGGTTGAAAATTTTACCTTATTCGAGTGATAACTATACTAAAAAAGGGACGTTAGGCTTCATAGAGAAAATAATAGATTGCGACAGAGCAGCTGCTTGCTTTGGTCTCATGAAATAGAACGTGGTCGCTTGCTCCTTGATAATCTACTTTATGAAGCGGATAGGATTTCTGACTGGCGGTTTATTAGCAGCAGTGATGAAACATTGCTGAGAATTCCAAAAGGTTGGAACTTGAGGATGTTTACATGTCGCCTACAGTAGTTATGAATAGGATTGCTGCAATTGTGGAGTCGGGAATTGGAAAAGAGTGGCACGAAATTGATAAATATGTGAAAAAACTTAATCTTATGATTAAAACTCATGGAAGAACTATGCCGGTTTTGGCATTGACTCTTAACGATAATGTTAGTGTTATATTTTATGTTCACACTGCTCTACTGCTGGTAACACTGATTGTTTTTGCTTTCGAAATTTTTCCGTTTCGTAGTTTAGCTTGGAGTATTATCAAAGGCGTTATTGGTGTCAGAATGTTTGGACGGTTTATTAACAAAGGTTACATGCATGCATATCGGCAATGGATCGATAGAGTACTTATTGTAATTTTTTATGCAAATCGCAATAATGCAGAAGTATAATAGTAAGTAACACATTTTTTTCTAGAACAGCAATTAGTATTTACGTTACCAAGAAAGCAGCCCTGAAATTTCAAGTGGATTTTGTGATGTTTAAACAAGCCCATGTGGTAGTGGAAAATTGAAAATATTGGTAAAAAATGGGAGACCATAGTTTTAGTTTTATGCCTGGTGTTAAATAAATGACGAAATGTCTGCAAATATCAAATGCAAAAAATGTTTTTAAATGCTATGGCAATATTAAATGTTTTTGTGTGTTGTCGATAAATAGAAATAAAAGAAGAAAAATGAAAGAAAGCATATAAATACGCCAGGCTCCAGTCACAATGAACAAGGACAATGGTATGAAATTTAACCCAATTTGGTCCAATTTACTACTTCTAGCGGCGAACTGCCATCAGCTTCCACTTAGCTGACGGTGGCGTTGTGAAGCTAGAAAGCTGTATTTAATTACAAAATAGTTAGCTAAGTGGGAGCTAATGGCAAAAATTCTGTAGGAAAGAAATGTCTTGTTTTACCTGAAAAACATATGTCTTAAGATAAAAACGCAGCCACAACTCCGTCTGAATGCAGTTTCTGAATCCTAAAGCGGTGCCATCGGTTTCTTCACAATATGTTAACCTAGAAAATCGTTTTTAAATCTAATAATGATAATAAAAGAATCAACATCCAAAATGGCCTATGAAAAAATGCCATTTTGCGACTATGATGAATGCAATAATGTGAGGAGGCCTTTGCTACGCTTGAAAGTTTCCAAAAATACACGCACCTAATAAAAGCCAACTTTATCGATTAAAATGGACGGCACATACAATAAGCAAAATAAGCTGACCTTTAATTTTTGACCTGGTATCATAACCAGCCCAGGTCAAGTTAACATACAATATGATACATCAAGCGACAGCAAGTCTATTAATCACATATACGATGGTGAAGGACTGCACATAATGCCAGCTCATTAAAATTGTGGCGAAAATTAATATTGGGTTAAATTTTTTTTATGAAGCAAATCCAAGTTGCTTTGAACTGCAGCTCATATTACACGTTTAAGTGTACTTGAAAAAAAATATAGTTGACATTCAGTTACTTAAATGTTTGAAATTTTGACCAAAACGTTTCACATGCCCATGATTTTAGGATATTGTGTATCCGTATTTAATTTTGCGCATCGTTTAATTTTTTCACTGCAACTACATGCAAGCAGAACTTATCTGCTATAGAACGCCGTTGGAACAAGAAGTAAACCCTGCGCAAATGGAACTGGCAAAGGTTTGAAGATGGTCAGTTTTCAAAACTGCAGTGAGCAGGGCTGGGTATTCAGCATTTTTCCAAGCTTATAAATATCAATTTTAAGTAACGTATGAGATTGTTTCGATAGCGGCTTATAGATTTAATATATTTGGAATCTTAAGAATTATTTACACACTTCGGAAATAGTAGTGACATTGATTACCCAGCCCTGCTCGCTGCAGTTGGAGAACTGACCATCTTCAAACCTTTGCCAGTTCCATTTGCGCAGGGTTTACTTCTTGGTTCCAACGGCGTTCTATAGCAGATAAGTTCTGCTTGCATGTAGTTGCAGTGAAAAAAATTAAATGATGCGCAAAATTAAATACTGATACACAATATCCTAAAATCATGGGCGTGTGAAACGTTTTGGTCAAAATTTCAAACTTTTAAGTAACTGAATGTCAACTATGTTTTTTCAAGTACACTTAAACGTGCTATATGAGCTGCAATTCAAAGCAACTTGGGTTTGCTTCATAGAAAAAATTTAACCCAATATTAATTTTGGTCACAATTCCAATGAGCTGGCATTATGTGGACTGTCGCAAGATTTTTGACAAATGTCCTCCGTGCTAGGTTTAAAACGCTGTGGCAGCAAAGACCTAATGGGAAACGCATTCGATTTATGTAGAGCATATAGACCTACAATCAACTTGCGGTATGCCAATACATTGATCTTATGAGAATGCACTGTGTACGGCCATAGAAAGTGGCTCTATGCTCATAACCCATAACCCGACAGTTTGCGTATGCGTTTCCCATGAGGTCTTCTCCGCGTTAGGCTGAATGTACATAACGGATTGTTGGTTTTTTCGCATTGACGATGTTTCCCAGTCTGGCTATATAATACCTCTTCCTTATTTTGCATGTCTTTTATCATTTAAATCAATGGTATGCTATAGTGACTATATCTCTGAACAAACCAGATGCTATTATTCATCAGCTCTACTTGCGAGTTACAAAATATTCGCAACGCGAATGGTATCGCGTGATGTTTGCTACGTGGAAATGTGGAAAAATTGTTTCTGCTTTACTTCATGAACGTCATGGCATGGGATGATGATGATGATGTTGTGTCTGCTTAGCAATTGCATCACTCAGTTTCTTTTCAGCTACCCTCTACAGTTATGGTTTGGTTTATGATTTTTTATGACTCACATATTTCTAGTCTCATACTGACATGATTCATGTTTTCATCACACGATCATAATATTGAAAGGTCGTTCACTGAATCCTCCTCATTCCACTATATCACAGGATAGTCCTGTTTTACAACAATGCGAGTATAAATTTGCAAACCTTTGTAATATAGGAGTCGAGCTTCGTTTGAAGGAACGAAAAAATGTAAACATGGGGATGATTTTTTATCTATTTACAACGGTACACTTTATGTTTTTGTGAGAAAAGCAGGCAGAAACTATTTTGCTATAAACATGCATCGGAAGATGACAATAAACATTTATTTTGTTTGTATAAACTGTTTTTTAAAAAAGCAACTGAACAAAAGTTAGCCGTAATTTTTATAATTTGTGTACATTTATCAATAATCGCTAGACAAGTTGCTAGTGTGTCAAGATTCAAATTATATCGTATATACATTCATATAAATTCAAAAATAGAGTTCTCTGTAGGACCCTGGAACTTTTATTTTCATTGGCCGGAAATCGTATTATATGCTGATAGAAGCGAGACAAGTAACTCAACAACATTATTTTTGTTTTTGTCTAAAACAACTAAATCATGTTCATTGAAGAGGGCTAATATGACATTTTCCGAAGATTTTTAGCATTTTTCACAAAAATGTACTTCCTTTGACTCCCTCCTGAGGAAAACCAAATATCGATAGCTAAAAAATTATATATTAATAAAATCTGCATTGTGCGTCGTATACAGGCCTATACGGTTACATATATTTCATAAGAGAAATTAAAACATCATTAAAAATTATACAAATAGCGTTATATTTCGGGGCAAAGCCCGGTTCAGGCACAGCTAATATATATCCATAATCGTCCACCATCAAAATTGTTTTTCTGGAAATGTATTTCATTTTAAGGTACCTCATAATTAGAATTTTGTGTGGAGTTGAACTAATAAAATTGAACAACGAATGGGCACATTACATGCTTCAGATTGCATCATACATTCGGTATTCTCTTTTGCTACATGACAGCTTGTTTTTTAAATTGCACTGCTCCTTGTAAATATAAAACCTCTTGAACAATAAGAAAACCTTTTCAAATTCTTCCCTAACTTTTAATACTGGACAGACTACGAACTGAATATTTAAAATATGTCGAAAACTAAACTACCTAAAATCAAATTTAAAACCGTAGAAGTACATAGGACGACTTCGACGAGTACCTACTTTGAAGTAATTTTAAAATAAAATGTCATGTTTAATCGGATCTAACAATTCTAACCTTTCTTTTCCTACACACTTACCGTGCTGTTTTGATTGGAGTTGCTATTTATTTTAGGTAGCTCTTAATTTGAATTTTTGGAAGCTCGATCGATGAGAAAGAACGCTTTCGTTGGGAGAGTGGTTATATCAGATATCTAACCAGTTGTAATCACCTTTGTTCTACATCAGTTCGTCTACAAAAAAAGCTCCAACATGCTGACACCACTACAAAAACTAGCTTTTAAGATCCTATTTTTCTTTTTACCTCCACTTCCCATAATTTGGAATTCAGACTATTCACGACTAGTCAAATCCCCCAAAAAGTGGACTTTAAGTAAACTTTTTATGATTATCATGACCTCCTTAATTTTTCTTATTTTCGCTGGAGTGTGTTTTGTGATCGTGACTCACTTGGCTATTTCACCCCGACCCGAGTTCAATCTCGGAATGCTTACCATGTACATCATTGGCAGTATTCTGGCAGGCATTACGCTCTGTTTGACATCGATCGTTTACTGTAACGAAGGCGCTGTAATGTCGGTTGGAAACCTGCTGAACCATAAACACGGATTATTTCACCGTTTCAGAACGTCGGAAAAAAATATATTTTTGGATGTTGTGCTCAACCTTCTTGCTATCTACACAATGTTTGTTTGCATAGGGATTTATTTTGGCTCTCTTTATTGTAATTTTGACCCTTATTACTTCATCTTCAATGATATTTTTGGAGATTCAACAGAAGGAAGCTTGGGCTGGGTGATTTTTGGAATTCGAGCTGGCATCACTTTATCAATTTTCGGAGCGGGTAAAACCTGTGCAACCTACGCACTGGTTTTAATAATTGATATTAATGCTGTCCAAAAGTGTGTGACCCTTCTAATTTATTCCCTAAGTCGAAAGAGATCTCTTTATATTATGTTAGAATACAGAAAAACCATCATAGTTTATCGCAGTGTGAAATCATTTATCGATGAAATGTTGTCGACGCTGATTACGGGATTATTTTGGGCTGTAGTTGGTTCTGCTTGCATAGGTATCAAAGCTTACGGAATGATTCCCAATGTAATATATTCTGTGATTGCAACTTTTACAGTTGTAACAATTGTCATAGTTGGGTTCGTGTTAATAGCGATTTCCAATCTTGTGAGTGGAACGGAGGAAGTTGTTGGATGGTCCAAAAGGAAAACGCAAGCAGCCATTTGTGAGATGAAAATGAGGGAAGAAAAACGAGAAACAAAGATCCATAAATTGATGGCCGATTCTCTGAATCCAATAAAAATAGCTTATAAACCTTTTCTGGTGATTGACAGGGAGTTTGTACGAAGTTTTGCAAATGGGTTACTGGAACGAATTTTTGATGCTATATTGATCTTTTAGAATTTTAAAAAGTGTCTAATAAGCTAATATTATATTAACTAGATTTTGAACACACAAACTCAACTGTACAGCGACTAGTAATAACATCAAAGCACACACTAATATATCTTGTTTATGTATGTACTAAAATAAGCAAGCCAGTGTCACAATAGTATACTCTCCCACAGAATGCTGTCAAAGTGTGCAACTATTTATAAGACATTAGTATGTATTGACGTCTGGTTCTATAATTATACTGATGCGACAGCTTTGAACTTTTTAGCAGTGAAAATTTGAGTTAAAATATCGAAACCCAAAACGAGCACAGTTAATTGTTGTCTTTTCTGATTATAGACAAGGAGTTTAAACTAACGTTTGTAAATTGGTTACTGTGACAAATTTTTCATGCTATATAGATCTTGTAGAAGTTTAAAAGTTTCTAACATGCTAATATAACATTAACTAGTTTTTCAATTCACATTCTAAACTGTACAGCAAAAACGTTTTAACTAAACACTAATATATATGATACCTATAAGCTGTAGCCATAGAATAAACGTGTCACACAATGTCACAATAAGTGACACCACAGAATCTTGTCAACACGCGCAAGTAATAATAAAACTTTATTATTTATTTTTGGCTTGGAATAAATAAGAAAAAATGGCCACTGAATACATTATTTCTTGCCACCCTGTTTTTGTGAAAGCTTAATCTTAAGATGATATGGTTAACTTTTTCGGCATACCTATACCATTGGCATTAAATAAGTTGTTGAGAAACTAATGTTTTAATATATTTCATCATTTCTTTACTGCTTGAATTTCCCAAAAAAAGAGCAGTGGTAATGGTAAAAATTAAAGACTTAACACATCGTGGCAATATATTGCATGTGAATTGCTCTTTGATGGTGATTTATTAATTTTTCTTCATATGTAGGTCCACTAATCTTTCAATACCCATAATTGGAAAGCAAATATAACATTTTATTTTGTAAACAAGAAAAACAGGTTTCAAAGAACATCCTATTCTAATTGGCTAAGTGACGTTATACTTTGCTACCTTCAAACACATCAAACGGTAATAAACGATTCGAATTTAAGATGAATTTGAATTTTTTCATAATCACAAGTTTCTGTATATTTAAATTTTATACTCTTTGTAATAACAGGGGTACAACCAGAAAAAACCTTGGCGCGGTTGTGTCGGCATACCAGCATATTCGACTTCTTGTGGACAAGTTTAACCGGACTCATTCACATATTCTTGTCTCAATTCTTGCTACCTTGGGAATTTCCCTGACACTTTGTGCTCTCAAATTGATACCCGCCTTAGCTACCGGAACATTCACAAATGGGAACTTATTTTGGATGAATTGCTACTACGTCCAAAATATCTTTTATATAGTTACCGTCATTCTTGGTGTGTTCGGGGGCTTTGGTTCAATAAACGATATGGCTGGGAAATATATGTTAATCACATGAGAATAACGGCCTCAACTCTGGTCAAGGGTTTACGAATAAAGTCTCAACTCGGATGGTGAAAGCTCTGCCAGTACTGAAAATCGAGTTTGGTGGTACTAACTTTATTGGAAAGTTGACTCCTATCGTGTATCTGGAATTTATTCTGGTAAGAATTGTTGATTGCCTACTCGTTTCAAAATCGCGTTGAAAGCGAGTCTCATACATACTCGATATAAATATTGTTTTCATTAGTGGTGTAGAATACATTTATAGCAAAAAGCCTTTCAATAAATATTACTTGAATTTGATTTAAAAGGTGTATTATTTTGGTGTCTCAAGGGTTTAGCTTACAAAATAGTTAGTGAAATTTCGTTAGTAAATTAGTGATTCTGCGGTAGTTTCTTATGCTGAACACGGGTGTATTTAGTTTTTTGTAAAACACATATTCGAATTTACATGTGTAATTTATGGAAGGACATTTTGTACGGATAATTTATAATTTGCAGTTTTACTCCAAGCTTCTGTATTTTAAACACCTTTTTCGAATTAAAAGCCTTAAAAATAACATAATGGTAGTAAGTGAAGATTGTCGTTTACAAATAAAAGTCATTATTTTTAATAGAACTATTAATGCACATCAGTATTTATAGGTCAATATTTCTCTGAAATATATCATCAGAGTAAGATTAAATTTGACTTGACCGCACTGACAAGGAATCACCGAGTTTAGCTAAGCTCATATAATTGCGATTATATTCAAAATGAGAGAAATATAATTAAATTGTCTGCAATTTAAACATTGCAATATAATTATAAACTCATTCGCCAAATACAGTCAATATTGACAAATAATTTGGTAGAGCGAAAGCTTCTCTTAATATTTTTATACTTCATTTCCATCCGACTTCATTACGTTCTTCAAACAAATGTTTTTACGGAATCATTACTTTAATGCATTTAGAAATATTTAAGTGAGCCTGCTCAAGGTACCAAACTACAATAGGCCACCTCCACCTTGTTTACAAATTTCTCAAATTGTAATTTTAAAGTATTATTGCAAAACTACTTCAACTATTAATGGCATGAAATACAACCAAAATATCATTATATCATGAGACATTCCTGCATGCACAAACAAAATTAACGCAAGTGCACCAAATATGATTCCAAAAGCTGAAATTTGGTCGACCAAACTCACTTTCAGGGAAGAAACCTTGTGCTTGCTTCAACTTCATTTTGATATAGGTTATTTCTTCCTACTGGTGCCTTTTCGTGTTAAGTGGGACTTAGCAAATGAAGCCTACTTTCTAGTTTCCTCAAAATTACACAGCGTAAGTACTATATCTAGACAATAATGCAAGAAATACACAATACAACAACATGCAAAGTTTTCTAGGCAATTTGTTTGGGTTTGCAAGCAAATGTTCTCTACTTCCTTGGAGGAGGTTTAGCGAGCATTTACACGAGATACGGGCGGACGAATTCAGAATATGTTGGAAACTCCTTCAATTTTGTCCATATCATCGGATTTTTTTATCTTACGTTTTACTTATTTTTCCATATGGTTGTTTCAGCAGATATAAACTACTCAGGAATTTATTCCCTTTACCGAAGTTCGTGTAAAAAGAAGCAACTGGTTGAGTAAGTGGGAGAAATTGGTTGGGCTCCTGTGCATTTTTGGGTACGGAACATTCATGTATTTTAAATCTGCCTGGTTTCTCGAGAAAAACTTATCCAAACCCGTTGGAAACTTAATCGCAAATTATATAAAACAAAAATACGAAAATTATTCCATTTTGCAAATCAAACTAGCAACCGTTTTTCGCATCGTTGAAGCTCTGCTTGGCATCCATTCAGCTGGAATTTTCCTTGTTCTTCATTCACTTATGCTGTTTCTAGGCCTTAGCTTCTTTTTAGAGGGATGGTCAGATTTCGAATGGAGGCTGAATTTGGCTTTTGTCTGGATAAGGCAAAACGTTTGTTGTTTAAAATCAAAATATATTTTTATTTTAGCAATTTTGTAATGATTCTGTGAATTTTTATAGGCTCTGGTGGATATCGAAGCTTGAAAAACAAGTTTTACTATCAACAAGTTATTCGGGGGACAACTTTTGGCTACTGTTTAGCTGTCACAGCATTTCATACCCAAATTCCGGAAAATGGTACTGATCAGATAATCATCCAAAAGTGGTGATTGTGATCTTTTCAGCACTTGACTCGATCTCTCTTCTACTTAGCATGAATTTAATTCACCAAGTAAACCAGTTACACATGATTTAGGATTTCTAAAGTCAAAACCAGTTCACGTTTTAAAAACGTGCCGTCAATTTATTTACAGGCTAACCACCAATTCAGTGGCAAGAAGAAATGTTTTGTAATAATACCGCAACCACCAAAAAATTGCTTACAAAAGAAACGGACAGTTTGGAAATGAAAAACAGCACTGAATGCTTGCGGAATATAAATAACAAACTCAACTTCATCACTGCTAGAAATGAGATGAGCTTGCAGCCAATTGCTTTCTCTTCTAGGTTTTTCTCGGTTTCATATGGACTGTTGGGTTCAGTAAATAACAAACTTGAATTTAAATCTTGTACGCATGTGGAAAGTGTTTGTGTAATTTCTAAAATCTCCTTGTTTTGTAAATTTCAGGTTCTCGGCGTGATTGTGACGTATTCTATTATCATATTTCAAATGCGAAAGAGTGAGATAATGTGATGACACATTCCAAAAATATTTCGATAAAAGCTGTTTGAACAAGATTGTCACACTGCAATTAGCTTAGGCAACATAATTTTCAACACAACTGCACTTTTAATCGAGCAGCTTTTTGCTATTACGCTGTTAGTAAGTATCCCATTTAATTCCATTTACTAAGCACTCTCACGTTATTGACAACCCTTGTGAAAACACGTTTTCAATAAACTAAAATTATTAAAAAATCCATTAACTTTTGTTTTCTGAAACCAATCCACTTATATGAAAATTGTCGTTGGCATAATGATGTAAAAGCTCACTCAAATGCTATGTAAAACTAAAAGCATTAAATGCTCTAATGTTGCAGCTACAACTTTTCTCAATGAAATTATTCAGCAAAAGCTGTGGAAGAATAGTAAAAATGAAGTTATTTCTTTCTACAAAAGTTTCGGTTGAAGAATCCTTTTCCTTGTTTCAACTCTTTTTTGATGTTTGCTTCTATACATTTATGGTTCCATTTAGAATAAAATGGAATCCGATTTGTAGAAAATACTTGTACGTTACCTCCAAGCTTCAAAGTGTGAGTTAAAAGTTAACCGAAGCTAACATTTAAACAATTAACTTATCCAACCTTTTTTTGCCATTCCAGATCGTATGTTTCAGTTTCCATTTTACCATGACATATTTTCAAGTATCGTTCATCCATGAAGGCTACGTCAAAGTTGGTGAGATGGGTAGCACATTAGTCAGCGACTCGTTCAATCTTTCAAGCAGTGTCGGTAGCTTGCTTCTCATGCTTCTTTTTTATAAGCTGGTTTGGTTCTCCAAGGATGATTTACTAATTGCAACTGCCCTTACTGAAATTCGGTTAAAGCGAGGAAGGATACTTTTCAAAATTGGAAGAATTATTGGAATTTTTTACGTGATTGTACACTCCTCCTCAATTTTTTCAACATATCAGTCAGTAAAAGACGTAGACAATGCCAACAGGGCGGTTGTAGCTGAAATGGATTTGGAAAATTTTTGGCATTTAGTGGAAAAACTTTCATGGAAGTCGTTATATTATTTCATTGACGGATTTAATTCCCATTGCGTATCAGTGTACTTCGTAAATCATTTATTTGTTTTTGTTCTCAGCTGCAATCTCTTAAGAATGTCCAGAAATACCGAATGCAAACTTACAATGTGTGGAACGGACATTGAAAAGGTAAATTACAAAAATATGTTTGAAAGCAAATTTTGCTTACTAGTTAGTTCTTTATTAAGATATTAGGGAATGACAAAGGCTATCGGAATCTGGAATCAATAATCAGAATTTTGACTCTCAGACAAAGTAGAGGTGAGATGTTCGCATCGGAGTGCCTTATTCTTCTATATCTTAACGACACTCTTACACTTTTCAAAACTTGTTACAATTCTTATTCTTCATGTCTTTCGGTTTTAAAATCCGCGTCCATTTTGAAGGAGGACAAAAGTGCAGCGTAAAACACGGCTACAACAACACCGCTACAGGGAGAATGAATATGGCAAATTTAATATTCATGAAATTCCGTACACGTTGTGGGTGCTATGCTGTTTAATTTTGCATAAATAGAAAAGTTGTTGCGGTTCAAGTGAAGATATAGTACCTACAAAAGAGTGTGTACTGATTTGAGACCAGTTTTATCGTTGATGTATTAGCTCTGGGCGTGTTGTTCTGATAAGCTCCTTAGAGTCATTTTATATTATCAATAGACCTTATTTTAAGATAAAACAGTCGTCGAGATTAAAGCAATAGATCTGCATACATTTTATATTTATGTATGAATATAACACAGAATACAGGAGATACCGATATATATATATGTGAAGGATGCCAAGCCTCGCTGTGATTAGATCATTTCGTCAGAATTCAAACTCGTGTCATCAAGGTTTCCTCAAACACAAATACAGAAAGGCATGCAAAGCTTAGTTTTGAAAACTCTGTCTCACCAGACAGACCTTTGTTTTGCCTGGATTCAAAGCAAAAAGTAGCAATGTGTCTCACAACATTCATTCTGACGATTATTCTACTTGACGAATCTTTTTTGAAAGCAAATGATAGCGGTTTGCTTGAACTCCTCATAATTTGTCACCAGTGCTGTTTTGCTGCTTGTGACGATCTGAAATCAAGCTGAAATACAGCTAAGATCCGTGATGAAATACTTATAGTCTCCTGGCGAAAGTAGTAAGGTAGCACGAAATCTCTTCTTCTCGTCAGCCCTATATAAAACTTTCTAGCAAGTTTATATTTGGCGCAAGGCTGAAAAACTGTCAATGTTATGATATTTCAACGTTTCAACTTTAAATAATTATTAAGAATCATTGCATCTAGCAAGCACTCGAAGTGAACGCCACTTTTTGTGCTATTTAACCGTGCGCGACGAATTTTCTTGAATAAACCTTATTTTGGCAATGCCCCTTTCCCTCTTTACTTAAAATGCACATAGTTCTAATACTCAATTGGAAAGTATGGAGCTGAGAGGAGAACACTCAACTATTTTTTAGATAAGTTTTTTACTAGGTGAGTAAAAAAAACTCGAGAACTCAAGTCCGAAAACGGGGGCCTGCTAATTCGACATTTTGTGCAGAGGTACTGCTACTTCTAGGTTTGAGATGCATTTAAGCTATCGAATGTTGTTTCTTTCTGGGTAACTTGTTATATAAAGGGTCAAGACAAAGACAGCGCGTCAAACCCAACCCACTGCAGTCTCTATCATCTCCAATCTCATCCATGTCATACAAATTCTTTAGTCCCTACTCGCTGGTTGCTGTTTTATCCTGGTTTTTGAGCGGTGTGAATATTACTTGTTTCTCTCAATAGTTCAGTTCAAAATTCTTTGAGTGTCAAATGGTGTTTCTGATCATTGAGTCAAGGAAGTATATGTAATAAAATAATGTTATTTATTCCTCCTTGTAGCCTCATAATCGTTAAGGGTGATCATGAGCTCAGTATGCGAGAAATGCTAACAACAATTAAATTAGAAAAGTGGTCCCTTGTATTTTCCAAGAAGAAATATGTGTGAAAGGTTGAAATAAACCTCGGCATATAATCAGTAATATATGATAATATAGAGCGTAGGTCTCCGTAACATGTTAACGTATGGAGTGACACAAATATTTTATTACCGTATGCCATAAATTGAAATCGATTATACATTCAAGTATAACAAATTTCAGGCGCCAATTTTTCAAAGAGAACTGTTAATTAGTTATGTACGTTTTATTGAAATCTTTTGCACTGGTATTTTGGCCAGCCTCTTCTTCAAGTAAGATGACCTATAGTGCAACATTTGTAATAAACAACAACTCTAGTTTCAAACCAAGCAAGGCCATAAAATGAACTGCTGGTTATGCCTTGAGATAAGGCTCGCCATATACCGTGCAAAATTCAATAAACGCTCATAACAGTAACTAATTAACAGTTCTCTTGAAAAATTGGCGGACTGAATTTTGCTGTAACTTGAAATGTGTATAATCGATTTTCAGCATTTTTTATGGATTACGGTATAAAATTTATTTGTGTCACTCATCGTTTAACATGTTTAGAGACCCTACTTGCTCTATATTATCATCGCTTATGATATATGCCTCAAGGTTTTATTTCAAACCTTTCACACATTATTTCTTCTTGGAAAATAAACGGAGCCCACTTTTTCTGAATTAAGTTTGGTTTTTGGACATTTTCCAATTTACTGCAGCAATGATCACCATACAACGATTATAGGGCTACAAGGAGGATAAATATATCATGGTTATTTTGTTAGTTACATATACCTTCCTTGCTCCA
>LJIJ01003848.1:0-17126 GCA_001718145.1 Orchesella cincta | reverse complement strand
AATTAATTAATAATGAATTTATTGTCATCATATAGGCCCTCAGAATCGAGGCAAATTATCAATAAAATGACATACAGCAATAGTATTTAAATGAGGTCAGATACAAAGTGAAAAAAGGTTAAATTATAATATAGACATTTTTTTTTGAGTTCATATAAATATACATTACAATGAGATTTTAAACTTAGACATTCTAGATTAATTATTAGGTTACATTCGGTTATAATATTAGTACTTACCTTTTGCTACATCTTCAATGGTTTTTTCAATCAGCAGATAGTTAGCATTGTCATATTGGTTGTCTATAAGTGATTTGTTTTGTTCAGTAAGCATGTGTGCCAAAATTGATTGTTTAAAAATATTGAGTGATTTTATTTTGTTTGTGGTCAAACTAAATGGCAATTGAAGCCATGTTTTTACTGCATTGAATTTGAAACACATTTCTCCCCATTTTGATTTATATTTGATACTAGGAGTTCTATAGTTGTTGCTGCGAGTTGATTGAGCATTGTTGTAGAGAAATCTAAGTAATTATAAAAGTATCCATTCTGGGGGTAAAAAGTCATTTTATACGCTAATTTAAGAGTTTCAAAAATGTGTCTGTTTCTGCTAAAGAGCCATCCTATATCGTTAGTTATACATGAACTAACACTATCAAATTTTCTTCTGCCTAGCACGAAACGTGCTGCTGCTTTTATGATTTTATCTATTGCTGCAGAATTTTCTTTTCTAGCGTTACTTAACCAACAATACAAGCATAGTTAAGGATACTCATTACCAGCGCATTCATTAGGATTTCTTTGTTTTCCCTTGAAAGAATGTATTTGAGTGGAAAAAGTTTATATATAATGTTGTTGCATTTTTTGCTTACATAATTGCAGTGATGAGTGAAGGACATGTGTTTATCGAAATAGACACCTAGTAGTTTCATTTTATCAACATTTTCGATGACTTCACCATTTAGACAGATTTGAATGTTTTTACATGAGTTTGCTGCTTGTGGTTTGCTTATAATTAACATCTGTGTTTTCTTAACATTAAGTTTAACATGGTTGGCATTAAGCCAATCTTGTACTTTTTCGAGATCATATTCGATGTTTTTTATCATATCAGGTATTTGGTTTATTTTACACGCATTAGCTAGTGTTGTGTCGTCGGCGAAAAGAGTTGGTTTACAGAATGTTGGGATATTCGGGAGGTCATTGATGTATACACTAAAGTAAAGGCTACTTGTTGATGCGCCTTGCTGTATGCCTTTAGTTGTGTTTTTGATACTAGAATTTAGACTATCAATGTTGACATACTGTGCCCTGTCATTTATAAAGGAATTGATTAGTTGGCAGTCGACACCATACCATTTGAGTTTTTCTATCAATATTTCTCGGCTAACTGAATCAAAGGCCTTTTGGAGATCAAGCGAGACAACTGCGCATACTTTATTTTGGTCTAGATTTTCGTATATATAATCACTAAGTGAAATTAAAGCATGAACTGTGGACAGATTTCGCCTGAAACCAAACTGATTATTATTCAGGAGCTTGTTTGCTTCAAAGTATTCTATGAGCTGCTTATAAATGCACTTGTCAATGAGTTTAGTTATTATAGCCTGTATACTGATTGGGCGAGTATCGTTGGAGATTTGGGTTCGTCACATTTGGCAATAGGTACAATACGAGCAGTTTTGAGGTAGCTTGGTACTTCCCCCGTGTTAGAGAATATGTTGAAAAAATAAGTAAGTGTTTGTACAAACTTGATAGATTTCATAGCGTGACTGAATATTTTGTTGTTTAATCCCAAAGGATCCGTAGAAAGGGAATCATGATCTTTCATACCTTTCCAAGCATTTAGTAAGTCAAGGCAAGTGAATGATTTGAGTTTGAATTGCCTATTATTAGGATTAACTGTTGTCGGTTTGTCTGGAAGAGATGTGTCTTGAGAAGGGTCTTTAGTGGAAATATTTACATAGAAATCATTCACACATTCGGGTTCAAGCTTAACTGGAGTCTGCTTCTTTTTAGTGAAATTGAATGATTTTTTGAGACCAGACCACACATTGCCTTTACTTATAGCTGTATTTAGCAAAGTTTTCGTATCATTCAGTATACCATGCTTTATAAGCTTCTTAAGATGCTTTAGCATTTTAATACTTTCAATACTAGGCATACGTTTATGTTTAGTGCGTGTCCTTTTTCTCAATCTCATTATCTTTTTTGTGTTGGCAGATATACTTTTTTTTGTATGCTTGACCTTAAATGTTTTTTTGTGAAGTGGTATTGTGGAGTTTAGGGTTTGCATGAAGGATGCAAGGAAATCGTCAAAGGTGTCTGGAGTATTGCTAAAGATTTTGTCCAATGTGTTTGTAAAATTGTCGGTGTTTGATTTTTTGAAAGATCGGTAGAAGTGCGTTCTATATTCATGATTTGGTTTTGAATACTTGTATAACATTCTGTGAGGTGGTGGTCAGCAATGTGTGCATCGTAAATTGAAGAACCTAATACATTTTCTACTTTGTTGACAAATATTAGGTCGAGTAGCTTGTTGTTTCTTGTTGGGAGATTTACAACTTGCTTTATGTTAAGTCCATCACAGAAATGAATAAGTGGATTAACATATTTGTCTTTGAGGTTAAAGTCCCCTAGCATTATAAATTCATCTTTGGTGTTTCTAACTATATCCTGAATACAATCAATGTCGCTATTTAGGGTTTCCCTTCTATAATTGGGGTGTCTATACACACAAAATACCTTACAGTGCCTTAGGTTTTTGTACTGTATGTTAATTGTCAAAATTTCTATATTATTTGATGAGGCTTCTAACTTACATTCCCATGCGCTGAGGTTTTCGGAGACTAGTATTGCTACCTCTCTGGCTGGAACATGTCGAGTCTTTTCTGAAGATGTTGTACCCCTTAAAGCTGCAGAATTGATGTTCGGGTTTCAGGAATGTTTCTGTTAAACATAGGATGTCAATTGCTTTTGATCAAGAAGAGCTTGAATTTGATGGTATTTGTTCTTTACTGATTGTACGTTTACGTGAGCGATTTTTAGTCCATTTTCTTTCCGAGTTGCATTTCTATTATCATCTGAATTGGGATGACTTATTGCGGATGCTTTTCTGTTTCTTCGTAAGATTGACTTGTTTGATGTTCGCTGCGGCTCGTAAGGTCTAAAAAAGTGGCGTCACGCTTCGGTATTTTATGGGGTTGTGTGGAGTTTTGGTCGTTGTGGTCCTCTTGGCTGATTTTGAAATAATTCTAAAATATTATGACAAACCATATTTTTAATTGAAAAGTGCATTTATTCAAGAAGGCGTGTACTTTTACTTTAGAATGTGATTAAGTATAAGTAAAAATATTTCTGTTCCTTTATTACTAAGGTTTTGTGGTCAGCAGAGCTCGAAACGTACCTCTTCCAACTCCCCTATAAAATATAATGATGCTCACCCTTCCAATTATAAACTGTCTTCCATAACTCAATACAATTGGTTTACAACTCCTGATAAACTTCTTCATTAGCTTGTTGTTTTTCGCGCTGCCCCATTTATCTCCTTTCCAAGAATTAATGGTTTTGTTTCCTCTCAAAAAGAAAAATCTTCCCAATTCCATCAATGCAGACCACAACACCATGAAAACCATCGTCCAAACTAAGCTATAAGTGTTCCTTTTGACACAGTATCAAGTTTTTCCCCAATATTTAATCAACAAAATTGCAGAATATAGTTGCCAACATAAACATTGCATTGCAGATCACCAGAAAAATTCCAAGAACGCTGAAAATATTTGCTTGCAGTATTTGCAGGCAGCGATACGTATGGAAAAACATTTTCTACTTTTCGTAAACTATTCTTTCATTTTGTAATTCTTTCTACCGATTCTCAACTCTTTTATGAGAATCGGGGCAAAATAAAACCCATACACCAAGGTCGGAGCGCAGACAGCAACGCAAATCATATGCTGAATAAAATAAAGGTACGAATGAAACAAAATTATAAGGAAAGGTACTGGAAAGTGGTAGTACTTGGCGGGAACAAAATCACCAATATAAATTATCCCCCTTGGATCATAAATGACGACCATTGTTATGAAACTGTAAGACAGAACGCAATAGCACGCTAGAAACTCACAGATGAATGAAATACAGCGATTTTCTTTGCTTTTGTTTGGATTGTACGACGGCCCATAATATTTTCCTGTAATTTAAGAGTTTAATTTAACTTTCGTTTAGCAAAAACTGTATATGTTTCTTAAATTAAGGAACTTACGATACATATATTTCATAAAATTTATAGGAATCCATTGACCATAATACAGATGTCATGGAGATACCATCGAAAAACGGAATACAAAACTGCGACCAAAAGGGCAGATATCCAGTAAGCCAGTGCGACATTGAACCGGTTCACATCTTTTAGCATGAAATACTTTCCCATTATTCCAACTGCTGATAAAAGCCAGAAAATCAGTAAACCATAACTGAACTTCACTCTCCAATCCAGTTTGGGATCTCGTTGGAAAAGTTGAGTGGTGGGATTAAACCGTCCCCCAATTGCTCCAAAGCTAACCAAAATCCATTCTAACAGTCGCAAGTATTTTGTCAAGCGTTTGCTAAACAATAGAAAATTTCCCTTTTTTTGTGATGAATTCATTGTAATTAACAATAAGATTTCGAATAGAAATTTGTATTGGACGGTGTAGATGAACGGAAAATTCGGACTGATAGAAATTTAGCTTTCTATTCGAATGTAAGAAGTGGAGCGAGTAAAAGGCCTCGATTAAACATTGACATTTCACAATCCACGCTCACGTTTTTCAGCAGCAGAATGAAGGTTGTAATGAAAGGCATGTGTGTCAATGGCGTGTCAGAAAAATGTCAGAAAAACAAAATTTATGCAGGAGTCGGCATAATACATTTGAGTAATTTATGATAATCTCTCGTTGGCTATTTAGACATTATCGTGATAGATGTATTTGAAAGGCACTAGTCAAGCCACATAAATTTCCCGATAAGAGTTTAATTATAGATATGCAAAAGCAGGAATTACATGGTGGTGCTTCAGATTATTCCTATCGAGTTAAATTTTTGTTTACGAAGATAAATTGATATCGAGAAATACGCAGTTGTCAAAATACTTGCGTCAACACCGTGACTAGAGACGATTGCCGGGTAAATGTTGAAATGTATTCTGAACGTGTTGACGCTAACTCCTATTTCTCAAATCCACATATGAAATCTTTTACATTTTCCTGAAACCTAAACAAATTCCTTATTAAACGCACATTTTGTTGGTTTGATATTATCTTAAATTCTAAAAAGCAATTTTTTATTTCGACATAAACCTTAACAAATAAACATATTAAAATACAATTAGCTTCATGACTAGCCTTTAGTAGTGAGCAAAGCTCTAAAAGTCCCTCTTCCAACACCTCTGTAAAAAATTATGGTGCTCACCCTTCCAACAACAAACTGTCTTCCATAACTCAAGACGATTGGTTTACAAGATTTGATAAATTTCTTCATAACCTTATTATTTCTCGCATTACCCCAATCGGCACCTTTCCAGGAATTGATTGTTTTGTTTCCTCGTATATAAAAAAATCTTCCTAGTTCCATTAGAGAAGTCCACAAAACTGTAAAAACCACCGTCCAAGCGAGTAGCGTTCCCTTTGAGACGGTCTCAAGCAAATCCCAGTATTTAATCAGTACGAAATTGCAGAATATCGTTGCGAGCATACAGGTTGCGTTGCAAACCACAAGAAAAATTCCAAGAACGCTGAAAATATTTGCTTGCAGTACTTCCAGGCATCGATACGTATGGAAAACATTTTCTGCTGTTCTTAAAATATTTTTCATCTTGTAATTATTCCGTCCAATTCTCAACTCCCGGATAGGAATAGGAGCGAAATGAAATCCGTAAATCAGAGTTGCTGCACAAAAGACTGTTCCTGATATATGCAGAATTAAATAGAGGTAACAATGAAATAAAACCAGAAGAAAATGCATTTTACAACCATAGTATTTAAGTGGAACGAGATCTCCAAGAAATATTAATCCCCGCGGATCATAAATGATGACCAGAGTAATACAACTGAAAGAAAGAACGGTGTAGAAAGCCAAAAATTCACAGAAAAACGAAAGCGATTTTCTTCGCTCTCAGTTTGATTGTAAGATGTTTTATAATATTTGCCTGCAAATTAAAGCTTTTGTGAATTTTGTATACTTTTTTGTTGTGTAAAAATGTAAGCAACTTACGGTACATGTATTCCATAAACTTGTAGAAGCCATTTGCCATGATGCATACGTCATGAGAAAACCATCGAAAAACTGAGAATAAGATTATAATTAAGAAAGTTGAAAGCCAATACGCTAGTCCAACATTAAAACGGTTTACGTCCCTGAGCAGATAATATTTGATGAGTATGCCAACTGCAGCAAAAAGCCAGAAAAGTTTCAAACTGTAGTTCACTCTCAATTTCCATTGTAGTTTGGGATCCTGTTGATAAATTTGTGTGGTTGGATTTAAGTAGCCTCCTGTTGCCCCAAAATGGATTGTGAGCCAATTTAAACAGCGAATAAATCTTGAGAGACGGTGGTTAAAAAGTACAATTCTTTTTTTGCTTTGTGACTGTGGCATTGTAAATATTATTACGTGTGCTTATAAATTGAAACCGAGAAACAAACGACTAGTAGAAAGTTAGAAAGCTAGCAGAGTAATTAAGCGAAATATATTTGTGTGAAAATGCGAGAACAGCTCGAAGCAAAGCCCACTGAAAGAATCATGAACAATTGACGTCACATGCGGCATTTTTTTGCTTGAATACGTTTTCGATCTATTTATGCATGCAAAACCAAATGGGGAAAGCCAAAATCTATTGGACATGTATAAGGCGTAGGCATGTTAAATGAATAAATGTCGGTAGCCAGTAGGGTAAAATCAAACAATTTCCCGTATTCTCCTTAATAACACTTATCCTCCTTAATTTTCTCGGGTCCTCCTTAATTTTCTCGGGTCCCTATTTAATTATCGCTTATCCTCCGTAATTATCACACATAAAATATGTCCATTCTCATATAAAATACCAACATTCTGTTTGATTTTAAATAATTAGAGTAAGAGATATCTACAGAGTCCTAGGTTTGTTTTTAGTGTGTATGTATTTAAACAGTTATTGACATTATCGATATAAGAAATCATATCATAATCATCATCGTTTGACGACAGCGTAAAATAGAAATACCAATGTATATGCATCATGTATGTGCATCCATTTTTGATTTATATTCATTGACACGCGAAAACAGTTGCGGTCTTCACAAATCCTCACGTGGACAACTAGTCCTTCGTAAATATGATAAATGATAAGCACCAAGCTGACATGCCTTTCCAGTTGCTCTTTTATCTTGCAAAAACAATGCCAACCACAAATTATTTATGCATGTAAATAAAGTCTTTGTTGCCACAAAAACGTCTCAGATGCCCTCTCCAAATAACCATAAAGGAAAAACTATGCGCGCGAAATTTAAATGTGAGAAAACCAGTATATTAGTAGAGTTTCATTAGGTTTTTGGTCATTCTCTCATTTCAGAATCATTCAAGGTTGACCTTGACTTTTAATTTCCCCTTTATTAAGATTTGCTAAGTTATCCGTGATTGATAACCCTAAAAATGATGAACTCTATAGAAAACGTGAGCTGGCACGTGCCAAACTGCACATATCGGGGTCTAATCGAAGGGAAAAGCGAGTCAAACCTCAATGCCGACATCGACATCCGGAAATCCCTTGAAGACAAGTTCATAACGGAAGTGAAGGCCCTGCGCCACGGTAGAAAGAAGTACAAAAAGAAGCCCAAGTCAAAATCCGCATTATCTCGACTCATTCTGGAAAGCGAGCTTCCACTTACCCTCAAAGAGGAGCTCTATGTCAGGGAGAAGGTCGACCAGCTGATGCGGGATCCTCATGGTGTCATCCGCTGGTATCTGGATGGTCAGAGGAGGTTCTTTCGCCGGTATAAGGAGGCGTTTCGCAAGAAGTGCCGTTGTGAAAAGGTAAACAAAACAAGATAACCCTTTAATAAGTTTAATATCCAGTTTTTAACATTTTTTAACTCCACAGATGGTCACTAATATGAAGGAGGAGGCGCCGCCAATGCCCAAATTGATCCAGACAGAAGGACAAGCACAAATGGCAATCAAGTTGAAGCAGGAACAGGTTATCCCTGAAGCTGCTAAAGAAGAGGAGGAAGATGGTATTTATTTTTGAGGGGAGATCCATTCTTTAACTTATTATAATTGACTGTTATCTTTTTATGACGAAAATTGAAATAAAAACTAGTACAGATCATTTATTAGCATGTTTTGTTATTTTATTTTCATAATCAAGTGCTTATCAGGTACCGATAAGCAATATTTTTAAGGCCATAGTGCAGCAGCAGAGTAGTGATCAAAATAGACTGAAGTTCCTTTCAAAAACGTGTCACTTCCGCAACGACAAGGGCCTACCATCATGTAGATCCTTTGGAGGCTCCTCAACTTGACCTGGAGGAGTTTCTGCTCCCTCCTCCCAAATCCGAATCTGGTTTTTAGGGAAAGGTAGAGTTTAACTCCTTCCAGAAACCCTTGGAGGCTCCATCCACTCCGGACATTGCGTGAAATCCATAAAAACACCGGCTGGCTGATAAGAACAGGTCTGTGAAGAGGAACTGGATGTCTGACAAAGCGGCACCGGCTTTGATTAGCTGGAACACCATATAAGTTTGGGCGGATTGTTGGGCATTGTAGCAGCCGTGGAATACGAAGGAGCCGAGGCCCAACCCTTTGTTTAGCTCGCGGTTGATTAGAAACAGCTTTTGGTAGGTTTCAAGGGTTTTCAAAACGGTTTTCTTGGAGGGGGAACTGAGAATTACGGAGGTTAAGCGACGTAAACAGGACTCCACTTGGTACGCGAATACTCCAGGGATTAAGGCATTGAAGGAAATGGCAAAGAAGAGGATAGAAAGGTTGAAAGATTCGAGGAACCAGAAGAGCGTGTCGAAAAATGGAGTTTGGAGGGAGGGAGGAAAAGAGGAGAAGATTGACATTCGATCCATCATAGTACCGTCCATGGCGATGAAAGTGTTGATGTTTTGAAAATGGTCAAGAAAGCTGGAATTTTTTATGAAAATTTTTGATTTTGTGCATTCTTTTAATTAATATAAAATATTTTACCTGGTGAAAGCGAAAAAGGTGAAGATGTTTGTATTCCAAAACGGGATGGAGGAGGGGCTCACAACTTGTGTTTCAACCATAATAGTTTCAAACATTTGAAAAGCTTTATCCACATTCCTCATGAATTCCATGTTAAGCAACATACAGTCACAGCCAATATACGGAGACATGCCACAAAACCAAAGGGTGGCTTCAATTGCCCCAAAAATGTCGAGCTTTTCGTATTTCTCGCCGTATCCCCCCGTCATGAGGAGAAAGAGGTGGAGTAGCTTCCAAACGGCGACGAGTCGGGGAAAGATGTAAAGAGTGATAAGGAGTGGTAGCCATTTCTTTGAAATGTTGGTGCGTATCGGTCCAAAACACACGGAAAAGTAGTATTGAACCACCCAATAAAGACAAGAAATATGAGGGTATGGAGCCATTCTGTCAGCTCAAAATGAAAAGAAAAATGAGACTGATTATTGGTTAGCCTTCAACTTTCTTTCCAGTTTTCAAAGTCAAACCTTACTCAATAAGTGAAAGAGTCTAATGGGTTTGACGTCAGTCAAATATTTTGAAGGATTTGCTTTCTCTTTTAGAAACTATAGGAAAGCGAGTGGGAGTTATGTTTAATTATTAACAAGCTTTCCTCATTTGCGTGAGGATAAGTGGTTTCTTTTCGTGGGCTAATGGAGTTGCATTCATTTTTCAAAGCAACAGGGTGTCACCTTCACTCGAGTTTAAGTGCGGAGCTTGGAAACTGACACGGAGAAAGTGGTATGTGAAAAGAAACAAACAAAACATTGGCTGTGGGCTTTCCAAACAAACAAACATAAAATTCATAAATATTTTAGGGAGTGAAAATGCTAAGTAGCAGATTTTTCCTTAATTTATGCGAAAATGGATGTTAAATATCTGTGAAATAGCACAAGAACCAGATCATGTAACACGCGATGAATCTGAAAATACTTAAAGTCAACTTTCCAGAAAGTCCTATTTCGGTGTGTATGAGCAGAGTATAATAGTAAAAGCAGTATGGTCAGTTTTACTCAAAATCAGAGAAAAATGAGTTGTTTTTATTTGATGGTGAAAGTATTGTAATAAGAACGGTTAAAATCACAATTTAAAATGTTTTCATTGATGTAACCATGGCAGCTAACTAATTGCTAATCACTAATTTCTAAATGTAGGAACACTAGCACCGTTTCGTTGACTCTAAAATCGTGGAGAAATAACCCCATTGTAATGTCAACTACTTCGAAGTTGGATGAAAGAAAAGAGGAGTTTATTAGTCAGCCTGGTTTGCCGCAGTTGGTGACTCAATATCAATGGAAGTTGAGCTGCTTTGCTCGCATTCTTGAAATCTGACCACTTTCACCGTGACAGGTTTTCCCAGCTCCAAACGTAGTAGCTGGAAATCACAAAATTTTAATAATGTAATTTCGAATATAAATATTTTTTTGGAATAATATAACGGTAATAGGTTGGTTTGGTAAATTTTTCTCACCTTTCTTTTGGTACAAGAGCGACAGGCTGGATCAAGACATTCCTTTTCATCTCCACTTTCTCCAAGCTGGGGTGAAACGGACGGTGACAATGATGGTGAAAGCTCTACTTCACGGGGTGATTGCTGCTTTAATTGTATTGAATTTAAAGCGGGTAAGTTTCTTTGGTGGAGCTCAACAAGTTCTTGATCCTCCGCTAAGTCCATTTCAGGTCCTTGGCACAACGCGTTGCACCACCGATAGGAAAACAACAAGCACGTAACAAGACCCCACAAACACGACATTTTGGTGTTGTTTTTATGACACTTTTGTTGAAACCTGATGTCAATCCAAGACTGAGATTTGGACTGGAGTAAATCTTCCCGTTTCGCTGGTTTTCTGACACTATGTCAAGTACCTAAAAGTTTTTGCGAGCTAAAATTAGTTGCCGAATCGCATAAACTGCGATTTTGTTGGGGAAATCTTGGACAAACAGGTAATTAATTTTGTACCTTTATTTTTTCCGAATAAAACACATAGAATGTTAGGACATATCAACTTTCTCTTTGTTTTTCGGGGAAAATTTCTTTTTTGTTTTTGTATGTCACTTTTAAGATTTCTTCTGTAAAAATAATAATAATAGTGCTATAATTGGTTTTAAGGGCATAACCGTAATTGAAAAACTGTGCTTGTATATTGTTGCTACTATAGAGTGACCGCAGAACTCACTCAGTTTATTAGTTTAGTTTCAACATGGGCAGTTTTCCGGACCAAATGAATACCCATAACTGCTCAGGGTTTGCCTGTTGTTTGCAAAGTTTTATAAGTTGGGTTTGTTTCAGTTTCTTCACCATTTTCAAAACGAGATTAGTTGCAATGTAATTATGCCTTCAAATGAAAGTAAGATAGTTTCCCGCAGGCCAGCGCGTGATCGACTCCAATATACAGTCATACCTATACTCTCATTGGTTGAATTTCCTTCATGCCATGCATTGGGGCGATTCAAGAGAGGTATGAGTGTATATATTGGAGTCGATCACCGCTGGCCTGGTTTACCGCTGTGTGTGATGTTAGATAAATCATAACCCTTAAACCCTTTATTTTTACTTTCAAAATATCTGACAATTTTGGGATGCAATTGTTTCTATATAAAAGTGACAACTAATTAAAAACAAACTTCTCGCTCCCATGACATCAAGTCTAATTCTATTGTAGTTACTCTGTATCAACTGGACTCGAGAATGACGGTGGTACTGGATTACAGGAAGGTTAGAATATGCAACTTGATAAAATCACATACATTTCTATTCTATATTTTGAACTACAAGTCCGGCAGTGACAGCTTTGGAAAATTAAGTATATTTGATAATCCTTAAGAGGGCTTATCAGTTCATTTACCAATTTATTTAACGATGATGTGAAAACAATCTTGAATATGAATTACAAATGTAGTGATGAATAATGGATTATTCGTGATGTTTACGATAATTAACTGGACAACAAGATAGTTTTGTAGGTGCCAATTGGGAATACATTTTATTATCTGGGGAAATGCCGAATCTGGAGAGAGCATAATTTAGATGACGCGAGGTTGCTAGATGTGCCCTCTCTGCTTGTCAATCGTCATCATGATCGTCAAGCTAAACGTGGAAGCATAAAAAAGGTTGGATGCTGATGAAGATGACCGCATTCCAGTTACATTGCAAATCATAAATTATGTTATTGCCCATTTACATGACGGATACGACATACGTCACCATGTGAAGGTTCAAGTGCAGAAGAGGAGTTTGCTTTAAATTATTAATTTCTGTGTTTTTGTTTGCTTAAGCCAAAACTGCGGCTAGTTATTATATTTGAATTTAATTTACATTATGACAAGAAATTTTTTAACCATGTACAAAAATCTAGACCCGTAACGAATGATATTTAATTTGTTTTAATGATTTTATACTTGAATACATGTATCAATTATTTCTAATTACAAGCTTGGAATTTTCGTTTCACTCGTATATTTACCTTTGCGATATATTATTGATTTACGACACATGCAGTTTTAAACAGTTTGTTTTTAAATATTAACATCATTCAGTAAATATTTATTCGTCTAATTACACAATTAGCACTGAACACCGGCATTTACGTCTTTGGTTTTACAATCAGGTCAGACTCGATTTACATTCGTAATATTTAAAAGAAAGCTAACAAAATAGAATTTAATTACCTATTTCCTAAATTTTGAAGCGTTTCTTTCACAAGGTCATTTAAATTACATTTTTTATAAAATCAAATAATAAATCATGTTTTTGCAACAATACATGTGTAGAATTTGTTAAAGATTTTGGATACCATTTGTGCTAACATGAGAGAATTGTAGTATTTATAGAAAATATTTAAAACATCTATTACTACATGTATTACATATTTTAATGGTGGACCGATTCTCATAAAGACGTAATTTTTATATCTATATTTATAACTTATAAAATTTTAAAATTTATTTAGATTTTGGGTTGCTTTATTTTTATTGAATTTTGAGGTACGAGTAAGGTTGACTGAATACACAACCGTGTGCTCATATGGTGTGGTCGTGCTTTTTACTGTGCTCCGAGGGGAATAAAAGTGATAATTTATTTCCACAGCCTTTCCTGGGCTGGGGTCACAGTTTCCTGATGGAGAAGGTGAACCCCAGATACCGAGGTCAGGCTGTGTGGAATGGATCGTCAGTGAAGTGGTTGTCAGTGAAATTTCACTGAAAACCAAATATACAAGGAAGGAATGGAAAAGTAAACATTGTTTACTTTTCCATTCTACTCTATATATGGGAAGGATACCCAACCAGGTTTTCTTCCCATTACAGGAAAAGCAGGTCGTGGAGGATGAGAGCCGAATTGTGGAACTATTCCCCGCTGACCTGCTAATGGAAGTGGAGGAAGGATGGGTAAGGGACTGATGGAGGAGGAGGTGGAGTCGGCGACGCTTCCACCTCAACCACCACCAACACCTGAAGTTAGAAATGCGGGAATTTGGTGGAATAGTGCTAGTGCTGGTGCAACGGGAATGGTGGAGGAGGAGGTGGATCGTATATTGATGCCACCTCCACCACCACACCAATTCCCAAAAATGAAATCAGTGTTGGCGCGGATTGTATAGTGTTGATATGGTCTGACCGATATTAACACTGTATGTCCTAGGGTACACAGAGAGGCTACACCGGGTGTACCCGAGTGTATGGGTGTACTCGGCTTGCCTCCCTGAGGACTAAAGTGGTAGAACGGGTGCCAAATGGAACTTGGTGGAAGACTTGGCAGGCCAGAGCACTAGTGCTATGGCAAGCCTTAGTCTTTCAACGGGTGACTTAAAAGGTTACCGCTGGTATATTTCTTAAACAGACAAACATGACAGGTATCAGTTTCTACCAGCTGAAACATGCACCGAGCGCGAGCAGCCTCTCTTAACCTCTCAACTCGCTTGAATGATGGGAAGACTGGCAGCTACGTAGCGCTCTTGCAAGAACCTTACGTTTTCAAAGGCAAGGTTAGAGGATGCAAGCGGGCTGACACATTGGTCGCAGTGGGAACGGATCAGTGTCCAGCACGCGCAGCCTTAGTAATATCCAAAGATTTGAGCGCTTGGCCACTAACCAATCTTAGCGATACGAATGTGGCCCTAGCACAAATCAAGGTAAACGGGATGGACATTGTTCTTGCCTCAGTATACATGCCACACGAACATGGTGCCCACCCAGCACACACGTTTCGGAGGCTAGTGGAATACTGTAGCAGAGAGCAATTGGAAATGGTAGTGGGAGCAGACGCTAATTCCCATCACACCCTGTGGGGAAGTAGTGACTGCAACTCACGGGGAGAACAACTGTTGGAGTTCATCTCCACCAGTGATCTCCATGTTATAAACCAAGGACACAGGCCTACCTTCGTGACACGCGTAAGGCAGGAGGTGTTGGACATCAGCATGGCATCAACAGGAGTAGTCAACCTCATGCGGCAATGGGTCGTAGAGGATGAATACTCCCTTCTCTGACCACCGACTGATTACATTCAAGTTAGTCGGCAGGGCGGAGCCTTTAATGGTAAGGAACAAGAGGCGGACGGACCTCGTAAAATATGGGACCCTGGTACAGTCGAAGCTTGCTGAAACAGTACCGAGGGAAATCACCAATATCGAAGATCTGGAAAAACAAGTTGAAGGCCTGACAAAGGCCATCAAAGAAAGTTATGAAGCCAGCTGTCCCCTGACCAAAATCAGGGCAGACCGCAGGCAACCCATGGTGGTAACTGACATGGCGGAAACTAAGAAAGAGGTAAGACGCTTGGAAAGGGTGTCTGAATACCTGGGCACAGAAGAATCCTGGGAGGAGTTCCGAGTCGCCAGAAATGCCTACTATAGGCGTCTCAGGAAGGCCAAAAGGAACTCGTTCAGGAATTTTTGCTCAGAGATGGAGTCGATGCCCGAGGCATCACGATTATATCGGATTCTAAGGAACGACTCGGTAATCAGGTTGGGACCCTTGGAGACTCCAGGCGGTTACACAACAGGAACCGAGGAGACCGTAAGATATCTGATGAATAGTCACTTCAAGGAACCACCGATGGGTGATGGCGGGGGAATACAGGTAATACCCTGGAACCCCGCCAACGCCCATGGAGGTTCCAGCTACGGTCATTACGGAACACAAGATAAGGGCTGCAATAGCAACATTCAGTCCTTATAGAGCGGCAGGTGCGGATGACATCTTCCCAGCTCTCTTGAAAGCAGGGCAAGAAGTCATCGTACCGCGGCTTTTTCTTCATATTTCGGGCATGTATCGCTCTTGACACTCCATCTAAGTGGAAGACTGCCAGAGTGATCTTTCTGCCTAAACCTGGCAAGGATAGTTATGGTCGGGTCTCATCTTGGAGACCCATCTCACTGACCTCCTTCGTCTTAAAAGTCCTTGAAAGGTTGGTGGATTGGGAAATCAAACACCTTCAGTGATAGGACTTTTGAGGGGTAATGGGCAACACGCGTACTTGAGGGGAGCATCTACGGATGCCGCGATACACAATCTCGTTACTCAAGTCGAAGAAACCTTAGCTAACGGTGAAGTGGCTGTAGGAGTCTTCCTTGACGTAGAGGTGCTTTTAACAAAGTACCCTATATAGAGATTGAAAGGGCACTAGTGAGGATAGGTATTCCAAACATCTTTGTCAGATGGATTTCCTCCATGCTTAATGGAAGGAAGGCCGTCTCGACAGTAAACGGTAAAAAGGTAACGATGTCCATTGGTGCCGGTTGCCCGCAGGGAGGAGTTCTGTCTCCATTCTTGTGGGACTGCGTAGTGGATGAACTCCTGGTCACCCTACGCGAACAGGTACCAAGCGCGACGTCACAGGGATTTGCCGACGACTTAGCACTCTTGCAGCGAGGTAAATACCTTGCGGATGCATTGGTGCTCTACAGAAGGCACTGGATTTAACGAAAGAATGGTGTGACAGGGTGGAACTCTCAGTTAACGCTTCTAAGACGGAGGCTATAGTCTTCACTCTTAAGCGTAAACTGGATTGTCCACCGCTGTTGAAATACGGCGGAGTAGAAGTACCATTCTGCTCCACAGTCAGGTATCTGGGTATCATTTTAGATAAGAAGTTGACTTGGGGACCACACTGTGCAGCGCGGTCGAGGAAACTATGTACTGCGCTTGCACAGTGTAGAAGAGCAGTGTCCGCTAAGTGGGGGATATCGCCACGCCTCATGGAGTGGATTTATGTCGCTGTGGTGAGACCAGCCCTGGTCTATGGATCGGTGGGTTGGGTTACTGCAGTCGATAAGATCTACAACGAGAGGTGTCTGGAAAAGGTTCAAAGCACTTCTGTATATAACAGGTGCTTTGTGTACCACACCAACGAAGGCGCTGGAGTCCCTAATGGGAATCCTGCCCATCAGGGTACAAGTCAGGGCAGCCGCACTGACAACAATGCACCGGTTGGAACAGAATGGGACCTGGAAGGACAAAGGGGACTGTGGTCGCCTCGTAAGAGGTAACCACGTCAAGATATGTCGGGTGATGAGCAGCGAAATACCCATCACTAAGTGGCCATGTGACCTCAGGGTAACAAGGCCGCTGGTGGAGGGTGGTTTCGCTATACATTACCCGACTAGAAGGAATGGAAGAGAGAGGCCCTCCGAATCATGGCATTGACAATGTCGTATGCTATACGGATGGGTCCAGGCATGACGGAAGGACTGGAGCCGCCGCAAATCGCATGGGGCGGTGAGCAGACGGCTCTGTCAATCCCACTCGGAACTTCAGCCACTCTTCTTTCAGGCAGAGGTTCTGGCAATCTGCTGGGCGGCGAAAGAGATGTCTGGCATCCCGGAGGTCAGCGTATCTTTATCTACTCAGACAGTAAGAGTGCCCTTCAAGCACTCGAGACTTGGAATTATATGACGACCCTTGTTGGCGAA
>LJIJ01003847.1:0-17134 GCA_001718145.1 Orchesella cincta | reverse complement strand
GCAAATGTACCCTTTCATGGCAGTCCGTGTTAAATAAACTGTAGGCGCGTGGATGAGATGGTAATATCTTCAGGAGTAGTTCTGTTAGCTTCGGAGTTTGCTTCGAAGGTGGTACAACTGAACTACGCACTGATGAGCAGCTTGCATATTGCTGGTGGAGGAGGTGAAGGTTGTTTAGGAAGGAGAAGGCCTCCGGTGAGTTACAGACAAGTGTATGGAATGGTACTTAAATGTTGCAATCTGAAAATAATAAGCCAATTAATTTACTTTCAACCCCAGTAAGTTAAGTTTTAGTTATAAACTTTAGCTTACCGGAAACGGAGCAGGATGCCTCAGGAACTGGATGGGGATTGGATTTTCGAAACTTTTGTAAGCACTCCAGGATAAAAAGATGATCCCCTAATCGGTCATTCATTTTCACTTATCAGAGATCCTTCGAATATAGATACTTCTCCGGACGACTGCAGTTTCCTATACAATGATGAGGAGGATTACGGTTAAAAAATCTAAGCATTGTAAATTTATTTTTCAATAACTAAATTTAACATCACATTATTATACTCGTTTAAACGCTAATTTACATATAACCTCAAATCATTGTGCTCTTAAAGCATAAACAGGTTGATAAGTGCAATTTCGTGAATATCGATTTTGCTCATTAGTCTCCGTTATGACAAAGCTAGAGTAATGTATATTTAATTCTCCTTCCAATAGTGAAACCAAAAAACTACAACTATCTTCAACAGTTAAGATCATTCTTCCTACCAAATATCGGATAAATTGAGCAGTATTTTATTACAACTACAACCAATCTCAAAATCGCACCCGTTACCAACTTATCTTTGTGTTGTTCGAACGTTTTCTCCTGGACTAATGTTAAACCTTCATAAATTAAATTGAATACACTTCATTTCAATTTCACCGTGAATTCGATCTTCGTATTCAATGCTCATTGGAGTAAATGAAGATCTGCTTTGTAATTTGAAACAGAGGGGATAACTGATGTCTGTAGGCTAAAGTTTTTGCTACATTTTTAAAATTACAAGCTGCATGAGCAGCTGTTTTAAAAATTTATGCTTCGCTTCAAATGGCATACTCCAAAAATGTCTAAGCGGTCCGATTTGCTCATTGAGCTCGCATAATGTGTTAAGTGTGATGTTTTGGCTTCAAAGTTTTTTCAAAGGTAGATTGATACAAAAGAAATTCAGAATTATAGAGTCCAGATACATGACCCCACCGATTGAAATGAAATCAGACAACTACTAAAAGTATTTCCTAAAAGTAAAAACAGTGACCATACATCATCGGTATGTAGAACTAAACTCCTAATAACAGGGAAAAATTAAGCATTAAACACAATGTCTGCAGCGCATTTTGGCCTATTTTTTCCATCACCCTTTAGAAACGAATATTTTATTTGCGATGGTTTTGTAGTCTTGTAGCCCGACCATAATCGAAAGACTCCAACCTGTGATTTAATTTGTCTAATGTTAGAATTTTCTTTTTTATGAAATAGTTAATTGTATTTAGAAGTAAATCAGGAGCCACACCTTCTAAAATATCATGCATAATATCAAATACGTAGATTTGGGTAACATGAAGATATGGTAACTCATTAAGTATGGATTCAAAATTAATTCCAGTTAAAGGGAAATCTTCAGCTGCTACGTCTTCCTCATAGTTATCTAAATTACGTAACTTTTCACGACATTCTGTTGTTGCCTTTCTACACTCATTTTTATGAAGTTTACACCTCCTACATGGGTAGTTCGCTGTGAAAACCTTCAGTAATCCTAGCAATGTGTGAAGCCCTAAATTGTCACCAGAAACTTGAGCTAAAGCTATTTTGAAGTTTAAATCATGTCCGTTGTAATTAAAAGTTATCCCATTACTCCATAGATCTTTAAGTTCCTTCACAACCTGATTAAGTACTGAATTGACAGATGACGTTTTTAAATCAACAGTTTTTAAGCTAGTAGGAAAACGTTGTCAATACTCGATAACAATACTGCGCATATCTAGAATAGTAAATAGAAGTTAGCTAGCTTATGTTTACCACTTTTAGACCCTAGTGGGTTCGCTATTTCAGCGTCATCATAATATAATAATGTTAATGAAATTGTATTCTTTGGAAAAGCTCCATTATTAAAAAGTTTTCTTCTCTGAAATTAGTGTACACTTCACTATTGTAGGATTTGTTCATTTCCAGTATTTGAAAGAATCCAGGACTACTCAGTAACTGTAAAATTGTGTTCTTCATTGGTACATATTGCATTGTAATAGCCTTATATTTTTGCATTTGCCCTGTTAGCAAAGTGGTAGGGAAAGAAATATCAGTATCTAATACTATCTCCTTCGGCATAACTATAAACTGGTTCTCAATGAGGAACTTATCTAACTTATATCTTGTGTCAAATTTGTCGAGCATACTACTCATATCCTTAAGCTTTTGAATTTCAAGGAGCATTTCCTCTTTTGGAGTATCAGTTTTAACTAAGCTAGTTATAAAGTTAACTATTTTTTCTACTGTTGTATTCATTACAACTTTAACATTTGCTATTATTGAATCAGCAGTACTGATTGGCACTTTTCCTGACTTCATGATGCTGCACATCAGTTTCATTACACACTTTTCAATTTTACCAAGTTCTTCACTAAATGAATCCGACTCAGTCTTATCAATAAAAGTTTCACCGTAATTGTTACTTTCATGCTCAACTACGTCTGGTTTAAATAAAACATTATGTTCCTCACCCCTATCAAACTGTCTGTGAACCTGAAAACTGTTTCTTAAATGTTGAAGGTACGATTTTCTATTAAATAACCTCTCACAAACATTACACCTGTACTCGGAGTCACCTGTTAATTTATGGTCAACAGTTAAATGACTTGCTAGTTCTTTTAGTCTTACAAAACCTTTACTACAATAAAAGCATACATAAACTGATCCTGTCTTCAGTTTGGAGAGTTCACTCCATATCATTGCCCGATGTCCTACGGCTGGAACAACTTCTGCCAAATCTTCTTTTCCGATAGACTCCAGGCTCACGTCATTGATCTGATTTTCTGAAAGTAAACAATAATTACACGGAAAATCAGTTAAAACTAACATTGCAAAGTTCATACCTTCCCATAAACAAATGCACACAGTTAACTTTTACTGCTTACCTTTAAAAGTATCGATGTACTGCTCAAGTCCCAGGTTTTGAAGTATACGATTCACTTCCGATCTCTCCATCGTTCAATTATTGTACTAAGTACAATTAATTAACTAAAACACTTTATCAAAGCAAATCACTTAACGTTTATAAATAGCAAGAGTGCGGATGAAAGAGCAAATTTTTGGTTCCTTTTTTGTTTCAGCATGCGGTTTCATGTATAAATTTCTCCAAACGCCAGCCAATCCCACCGATAGTTCATGCATTGCCGCCGTCCAGTTTACCCGATTTGAAGCATTGCTTAACTCTACCTACTTTGTTTTACTTTGAATGGAGTTGGACATACTGTATATGTAGTACTACTATTTACTTTTTCGGTCCTCCATGCAGTTTTACATAAAACAAAGTATAAATATGGTGTGCTCCTTAGAGAGTATGGAAATATCATGCATATAGGTAAAGTTTACTCCGGTTGTGGTGCTTTGCGATATCTTACTTCTTACATTTCATCTGGATTTCTTAGCTGTGCTACGGCTTTTTCATTATTGTGTACACGTTTTATGGTATTACAAATCAGACCAGCTGCGGCTATTTTCTTGTTGCAAATCTCACAATGATATTTGCTTTCTCCTGTGTGAGAGGACTCGTGAGCGTTCAACTCGTCGTATCACAAAACTTTCCCACACACTCGACAGAAATGCCTGTTCTCTCGAAATATGGCGTAAAATATGTTTATGCAGATCGGAGGAGATGGTGAAAGCTACAGCTGCAAAACACGCATAAATGTCGTTTTACGGGAGCATACCGCGCGAATGTGATCTTTTATGATACGATTGATAAAAATGTATGACATATATGTACCTAAATATACACAAAAATGAAGCATACAAAGCAAGTGGTAGAGTCGCGTAAAGAAACTGACATAAGTTGTATTTATGGAAAACACGGTACAATTTCATATAGGCAAGAAGGAGCCGAGGAGTCGAATGTACACTCATAATGAAATCAATACAAATGTTGTAATTTGCTGATTGGACTAATTAATATTGACTGAAGCGATACAGGACGCTACGTTAAAGAACGAGTTCCTAAAACAATTAAAAACAACCCAATAAAAATACATTCATGTTCTGCTTTTTTATCACTATCCTCATTCTCCATGTGTTGCAAGATGTTTGTTGTAGGAATCCCTAGACAGAAATTCCTTTCCACAGACATGACACATGTTTAGGTTTCCGCCCAACCTTCTCTCTTCCAACGACTTGTGAGTCAGCTCATGTGAATCCATATGAAATCTCCGACTGCTTTCCATTTTGAGACCACACGTTGAACACGACAAATTATCTGGAGCTTCTGGGTGGACCTTCAAAACGTGTTTTTCAAGGAGATACTTGACCCTAAATCGGATGGGGCAATAAGGGCACACTACTTTTGCTTCCGGTCCACTTCCGGGTGAATCCTGGCCATGTGCTCACTCAAATACTTGAAACTCGCGTATGTCTTTCCACAGTGAGCACAAATATGAGGTTTGGGATCATGAAGCGCAGCGTGATGCCCGACTGAGTTTGAACTTTTGTCCTAAACAGTTTACTGCAAACTTGACACGTGTGCCGTTTCTCTGAATGAATGGCATACTTGTGTTTTTGCATTTTGCGACGAGTAGGAAATATCTTGGAACATGTCGGACATGGAAAGTTTTCTTGCGAATTAGGCAGGACTTTAGTTCCCCTGGAATGCGTCGTAATCTTATGGGAGGAAAGAGCTTTGGCAGTTATAGTTACGTGAGAACACTCGGAGCATTTGTATCGTTTAAGGAAGACTCCGTGATGGGTGTTGTAGTGATCCTGAAGAATGATAACTGTTCGGAAACCTAATTACATCCCGGCTCGGACAGAGAACCTGGTTTTTCATCATTTCACTTGAACTCACTTTAACTTTAACAGGCTTGATGTGTATGAGCTCGTGTAGTTTGAGCAAATTGAGGTCAATATACCCCAGTTTACAAACTGAACAAAAACTGATTGTTCCAGAGTGCGTTTCTAAATGGGAGTTGAGGTCAGAGCAGGACGCGAACCCCATTTGACAATTTTCCACTTCACACCGGAAAGCTTCATAGTTAGCTTGCTTCTTTTTATTTGCGTGCATTGCCTTCATGTGGGAATCTAGCTTGACTGGATTATCAAACGACCTCCAACAAAAACTGGCAGTGAACAGGAAGCACATCATCATCATCGTTCTTTTCCGGTTTTCCATCTTGTTCCGTAAAATCCGACTCGGAGTCCATTTCATCAGATGAATGAGTTTCTAGGTCGTTTTCTATCTTCATAGCTTCTGTTTTTATGTCAGCCTCAAACAAAGGGAGAGTATCATTACTGCAGTCTTCAGATTGCGTTGAAGCATCAAAACTTGAATTTGAGGGACACCAGTCGCTGTCACAATCCTTGTCTATTTCTGTTTCAAAACTGTTGGTTTCTTCCTCTTTATCATCATCATCTTCAAGTTTTAGAAGCTGATAATTTATGTTCTCCTCGCGGATAACCACAGCCAACGGTTGATATTTTCTACCTTCACTTCTACCTACAATTTAAAAATACGGTTTTAAGTTTAAATATGTTTAATTTAATATAATTTACAAGTCATTTCAACAGTAAAAAACTCTAATACTTACAAGTTGTCATCAAAAGCTGTCGAAATTTAATTATCTCAGAATCGCCGGAAAGCCGTAACTGACTAGCCAGTGACTTGGTGTATTCCTCCACCATTTGAGGAGAAGTTTGAGAACTTTCCAGTAACTTCGACAACTGATCCAGCTCCCAAGAAAGACTAAGTTGGGCGTTGAGATACTGCAAGTAATGTTGACAAATGGGGTTGACAACAGCGTGTTCACATTTCTCACACAAATTGACTCCCTTCCACCGCCACCGGGTTTCAACAGTTGTTTCGTGGTGTTTGTGGAAATATGCAAAAAGTTCTCTACAAACTTTAAAAACTTTGAGAAGGGAGGAACGCCAAAGTTTTCAGTTTGTTGAGAATTACAATTCTCGAACGTTCTCAGACAGAGTAAAATATCCATCTTCAAGATTAGTTTTGTTTTGTGATTCTTTACTTCAAAAAACCGGAATTCAATGAATCAAGGTGAGATTAGTCACAAAGAGTATGAGTATCATACTCAGAGTATGTATGCATTGCATTTCATACACAACCAAAAAAGAGCAAATGGAGCTGAGCAGCTGATTTTTGTTTTTCTTTCTTATTTGCTACTCCACCGGCACACAACTTTGCATTCCCTTATCGTAAATTTTTTGATAATAAAACTGAATCAAATATTAAGTAGGACTGATAAGTAAATTCACTCAAAATGGGTTCTGCAAATCCTGCCAACTGCCCCATTTGTGGGGACGTGAGTGTTCCCTTAACCCCTAACCTAACGGGAACCAGTATTTTTCAGTGTTTTCTCAACCTCTTTCAAGGGAAGTGGAAGATGAAAAGGTTTTCCTTTTGTGCTCTGTGCAGGAGCCATCTGTTCCTCATTTCAGATTTGCAAAAGAAGGTTGAGGAGCTCGAGAATAAGATAAAATCACATGAGAAAGTGTTGCAAGCCAGGTTTTCCAGTTCAGAAGTCAAATTCGAGAGGAACAAGTTGTACGAAAAGGATGGGCGCTATTTGAGTTTTCGAAAGTATATTCGAGGTGATTTTTATTGTAAATTAAATAGTTTCTACACCAATTTAAGACTGAGTAATGAACGATAATTTATTTTTTGTAGTCAAACTAGAATCAGTTTTACCTAAGGATGATGATGATGACCTTGAAGAAGAAATGGGGGCACCACAACGTAAAAAGCCGTTCAGAGGCAAGCGTGTCAAGGTGGAGACAGAGGATGAGCCCATGGGCTCCTCTATTTTAGATGATGTGGAGAATATCATGGAGGAAGTTGTCTCTGAAGACGACAAATCTGAAGCAAACTACGAAGAAGACATAGAAAGGAAGGAAGAAGTTCTAAAACCCCGTCGAGAATCATCATCATCTACTTCAGTATCAGAACAAGAAGAAATAATGGTGGAGGAAGACGAAGGACAGCATGTTGAATCATCCAGTTTAGAATCAGAAGACGGAGGGCTCCAGGAGGAGCACACAAATAAGACCAGTCGTTCTGGAAGAGAGGTAAAAGATTTGAAGGAGCATATGAAGGGCAGACATCCTGCCCCAAAAAAGTTGAAGTATGAATGTCATCTCTGCAAAAGGAAATTCCAAACTGGGGGCAAACTTCGAGGGCATGTGAAGCAGGCTCACGCGGTTGTCGGTGGGTGGGAGTGTGAGGTGTGTGGGAGAGAGTTTAAGTTCGAGAGGTACCTCAACGAGCACAAGCTCGTCCACGAGACAGTGAAGCGGTTTAGCTGTAACCTTTGTGGCACCGGTTTTACCAAGAATTCTGTGATGCAGAGGCACATCAAAAATATTCACGAAGGAATGCCGAGAACAGATACACGTAGAAAACGGAGGAAAAGTAATTCGTGAATAAATGCTGCGTTTCATTTACAACAAAATGTAACACGTGTTATAATCATAAAATAAATTTTCTAACAATTCAATTTTTAACTCAATAAATTTTCTACGAATGTAATATTTTACTCAATAAATTTTTAAAAGTATATAATTTACATATTGCCGCGCACCTTTAATTTGAACATATAAATCTGCATGTGAAAATTCATATAATTAATCAAATAAGAAATTTTTTCATGTCGGCGTATTGCATATTTAAATTAAAATTTCTTTTTAATCGGTCGTTTGCTCTGCACTCGAGCAGCGAGCAAAGTTCATTCGCTAATGTGTAAATATAATAGGTTTCCTTTTGCATTCATTTTATACGCGTCGGTCTCTGTGTGAAATGCATTCTTGTTTCTTTCCTTACCCCATTCTGTCTACTCTCAGTAAGCGTGAACTATGATACACCAGAAAAAGCAAGAAAACACATGGTTTTGGTGCTTCTCTCTAAAAATCAAGTCAGAAAAACTAAATAAACAAATTCCTGTTGGATTTTGATAACTAAATTAAAATAAAATAACGTACCAACACCTTAAAATGAGCTCTGATAATCTTGCCTACTGTCCCATTTGTGGGGACGAGAGTCTCCCCTTCACTCCCACTCGAGGTGGGTCGGGAGGAACGAGTCTTTTTCAGTGCTTTCTTAACCTCTTTCATGCGAAATGGAAGAGGAAATCGTTTTCATTTTGTGGCCTGTGCAGAAGCCACCTCGTCCTTATTTCAGATTTGCAGAAAAAGATTGAGGAGCTGGAGAGGCAGCTAAAATCCCACGAGGAAGAGTTGCAACGCAGGTTTTCCAGTTCGGAAGTCAAGTTCGAGAGGAACAAGTTATATGAGGAGGATAGGCGCTATTCACTTATTCGAAAGCTTATTAGAGGTGAGTTGCAGGGTAGGAAAGTGTAAAAACATATTATGGTTAAACTACATGGTTAAAACATGTTTAAACATGGAGAAATAAAAATTGTTTTCTCCATGTAATGTAAAATGGAAATATAAATATTGTCTCTATTTTTAAACAGAATTCATCAGTTTTAAACTCTAAACGGCGTCGTTAGGTCTGAGTATCATTGAAATTGTACGTAAATAGACAAATTAAGCTAGAATAAACCTAATTCGTCAAAGAATTGATCTAAAACCATTCATTTAGACTAATATTACACTTTAAATCTTTCAATGTGGATGAATATTTCAACAAAATCACCAGTTGTGTTACGATTGCGCAGGAAAAGTTCAAAGAGTAATTATTCTTTACCTTAGACGTTTTCTGCTTGTAACACAACGTGGAACTACTTATTCATGAGTAGAAGAAATTACTCAAGTAAAAGAATGGTGTTAGTATGTAATTGACCCTTGCAAATAAACAATTTATCAAAAATTTCCTTATCGATTACAAAAAATAGCGTTGATAAAATTGCCTTAATGATTCAAAAACTATACTTATATGAACTGTTAACTGCTAAATAACATTCCTTAACGTTATAGTAGGTATATAACCTGCGAAACAGCATGTAAATTAGTTTTTCCATAAATCCCAGAATAACCATGTATTTAATAGTTTGACCATGTAAAAATGGAGAAACTATTTTATCCATCTTTTTTGCCTACCCTGGTGAGTTGTAACTAGTTATTTTAGGAATATTTTAAGTATTTATTTGATTAGCTAAGGATTCTTTCATTCTTTTCGTATGTAGCCAAGGTGACTTTCCCAAAACCGGAATCAATCTTACCTGTTGATGATGATGATCTTGAAGAAGAATTGGAGCCGCCCCGACATAAAAAACCGTTCCAAGTCGAGTACATCAAGGTGGAGGTGGAGAGTGACTCAAAAGATAACATAAATTTTGATGATACGTCCAATATCAAGGAGGAAATTGTCTCTGAAGACGAGAAACCTAAAGAAGAAGATGAAGGAATGATGGAAGAAGACGTAAAGCCACCTCTAGACTCATCATCATCGTCTTCTGATTCTGAACTGGACGATGATGATAAGCCATCGACTTCCTTAAGAAAGAAACCTCAGCAAAAGTCCAAAGCTACTCCTGACCTCAGTCCATTTACCACCTCAGTGGACGGAAGTATGATCACATTTCACTCCATAACTCTCTTCAAAACCACCAACCCATCCTCTCCAAACGAGCCATTTGGCTACCGCTGTTCAGACTGTGGGCTCCTCCTCCGCAACCACCGTCAGTTGATCCGCTCCCACGTGATCCGCGCTCACACCACCCTCCATGCCTGTCCCCACTGCCCCAAGCGTTTCGACAAGGCGTCCAAACTCCAGCGGCATGTGAACGAAAGCCACAAAAAGGTTGTCACCCAAACCTGCCCGATTTGCGAGCGCCCTTTTAAATTTTCTACGTCCATTGACTACCACATCTGGAGCCACTATCTTTGGCAGAAAAGTTGGATGTGGAGATGAACGGGGGAAGATTCCGCTTCCAAAGAAGGTGTTCGAGTGTGACCGGTGTCTGGAAGGGTTTCCAGGGAAGACAGAGCTCCAGGAGCATGTCAAAGAGGAGCACTCGAATGAAACAAGTCTTTGTGGCGTTTGTGGGAGAGCGATCAAAGATTTAAAGGAACACATGCGGGCCACTCATCCACCCCCTGAGAAGTTTAAATTTGAGTGCCTCATCTGCAAAAAGAAATTTCCCCTTGGGGCCAACTCAAGCAACATATGAAGCAGAGCCACCCGGTTACCAGCGAGTGGAAGTGTGAGGTTTGTGGGAGAGAGTTTAAGTTTAACAAGTATCTCAAGGAGCACAAGCTTGTCATGAAAAAGTGAAGCGGTTTACCTGTGACGTTTGTGGCGCTGGGTTTACCAAAAAGTCCGTGATGAAGCGACATATGAAAAATATTCACGAGAGAGAGCCAAGGTTAGATAATAGTATGAAACGGGCGAGAAGTAAAACAATAAAAAGTATCTTGTGAAGAAATTTAATTGTCAAAAACACTTTTAGAATTCTAAAGTGAAATTTTATACAATAAAAAAAGATAACACACATTGTCATGTTATGCTACATAATGTTACAAATAAATGTCAATTGTGAAAAATTCATTTAACATTTTAGCCTACTCGATATATTATAATAACATCTCATTTCTTTTTATGTGGTCGTTTACCACAAAAGCACTCGATGACTCGATGTCCTTCTCACATTTTTATGAAAGCGTCTGATATGTAAGTAAACATTTTTTGGAGCAACCTCCCCGTCCACAATGTAAGCATTTGTGACTGCCTGTCCCTCGGGTCGTCGGCCTTTACGTCCTTTACACCGTGCTTCAGTTTCCTGTTTCCAACGAAAATGCAATGTCGTTTCAACAAAAGATAATAAATATTCATAATTTTTTCGAAGTTAGAATTACCTGTGCGCCTTTAGCGAAAACTTCCAGGTGTACTGACACCCGCAGTCGTCGCATTTGTAGATTACCGGTGGACTCCCAGAGTGCTTCATCTTACGGTGGTGACGCAGGTCTTCCAAGTACTTATAAACACTAAAACAATCCGTAAAAATAGAAAGCCTGTATGCAAAAAATAAATGGGTTTCTAGAAAAACGAAAAATAAAGCCTAACCTTTTGCATTCAGGCTCTGAACATTTAACCTTATCAGTGCTGAGTTTATCCTTACCTTAAGATGATAAGCTCCCACATTATGTATCTATGATACTTGCATTGACTACCATAATTCTGTTGTCGCCAATACAACCCAGACTCCAGATTAGTTTTCAAGGTAAAATTACTAGGCTCCCATTTTTTTCGTATTAAATGTTTTGAAACATCACTGTGACGTATTTTGGGAGTCAGGGATACTTCCAATGACATCGATGTGACGTAATTTGGGATCCTGCGGCATAGAAATGAACATCACTGTGGTGTACTTTGGGAGCCTTGTATTTTTAAATGCAGACACCACAGTGACGTATTATGGTAGCCTATGCAACACAACGTCAATACACCACTGTGGTGTATTTATGGCTGAAGAGGTTAAAACGGGATGCTATCTCATTCTTTGATTTTGGAGTCGTTGAAGTTGTTGAGCGAGCAAACTTAGATCTGAGCCGTTTAATACGTGCAGTGGTCGTTCCTCCGTTCTTACTGCTCTCGCTTTTACTTGAGACTACGAGTTCACAAGTCTTTTCCTCCTCCAAAGTTCTCTCTTCATGTCCGCGTAGCTCTGAGTGAGCTTCATTTGTCTCCTCTTCTTCTCTTGGTGTCTCAGTTTCATTTGTCTCCTGAGTAGAAACAGAAGTGGATTCGTCATGTGGCATGAGAATCTGCTCCTCTTCGTTTTCAATCTCCACCTCAATGTTAAAGAGTTCCACTTCATTCTGCTCATGTTTGGGAGGGAAAGCTGGAACAAGGTCCACCACGAACTCGTAATCCTCCTCTAAATTTTGCAGTGCTTCTTGATGCTGACGTTCAAGGGCTACCTGTGGCAGTGTTTGTTCGTACTTATCCGTACCTGAAGGACAAATAAAGTGTTAATTCAATTTTTTTAAATTGAAAACACTAACATTTTGGAATTGATTGAGCTTTTCCTTACATTTTGTCTTGAGTAAACTCCGAAATTGATCCACTTGAGGAAGCTCATCAATATTGAGCTGGTCAGGAGAATTTGCGTGAGTAAATGACCCAACTGGTCAGAAACTAGAAACTGATGACTTTGAAACATCCAACAGGTTGCTTAATTCCCCGAGCTTCCAGGAGAGACGAAGCTTCACAGTCATCAGTTCCGAGTATAGCTCGCAAATGGTGGAAACTACAACTTGACAGTTACTAAAAACTGCTTCCTCTCATTCATTTCAATCCTAATATTTGATGGGATACTCAAGTAGCTAGTTGCAAACCGTAGGAATTTCTTAAAGACTATTGGCTCGAAAGTAGTTTTCTTGCCTTCCGCAATATAATCTACTTCAACTGAGTTTTCGTGCTCCTACTCTGACTCAGGCAAATGATACACACGTCAACTGTCATGATGATTAAACTATAATAATTATTTAGCTTGTAATTCCAGTCAATGTCAATAGAATTGTGAGAGCGAAAGCACGCACGTCACTCGTGTGTGAAGAAGACAAAAGAGAAAGGTGCTTAACAAAACAATGAAATTAAGAAAACGCGCATGCCCAGAAAGTTTACCAACGCGCCAACGGCGTTGTCGGGATTTCGGACCCCCAAAATTTCAAAATTCGGGAATTCCAGAATCGATGACGTTTTTTTTGCTCATCACTTTTTTTAAGGGGGCCGCGTATGTATGAGTGTGTAATTGGGGTCGATTTGGGTGCTCAATTTGTCGGGAAATCGGGAATTTATTTCAAAATTCGGGAAATTTTTAATTTCCGGGAAATTTGCGTTGGAGGTCCTCAAAAAATTTTCTGGGCACCCGAGAAAACGGCACATCAAGTGCCAATAATCCTTGGATTCAGGGGCAAAGGGATATACATGGGTTTATTACAGGACTAGCCGATGCGTAAATAGAATTGATTCCAAAAATAATTTTATTGTGCAACAAGTCATAAAATCGATAATCAAACCTGCTTACAATTGGGGGGCGATGATAACGAATCGCCGGAAGGTGGACTTCTGTTAAATTAAACAATTAAAATAAGCTCCGTTCCTTTTTTGTATGTAAAGTGAAGTTTAATTAAAGAACAGCCGAAGGTGCCTCAAACTTTTTGGCTCCGATTTTGCTGAAAATTTAGAGGATGATAGATTTTGGTGCGCAGATTACGAATCTGCAATAATTAGAGAAATTTAACAATTTTTGCATTTCGAAACAGCGGGAATTTTTGTTTCTTCGCCGTTTTTTCCCTCTGGGTGGTGCCACGATCGGTAAATTTCTCTAATTATTGCAGATTCCTAATCTACGCATCAAAATCTATCATCCTACAAATTTTCAGCAAAAGTGGAGCCAAAAAGTTTCAGGCACCTTTGGCTTGTCTTTAATTAAACTCCACTTCACCTAAAAACATTTTTGATTTTTTGCTAACAAAAGTCAGAATGAAAACTTACCCACATTTAATACGTTCCTCAATCAGGAAAGTTGAAATTTGCAGCTTGCATTGTTTGGCAACATCAAGAAGTTGATGCATATTATCCGTATTACAAGTTGAAATTAGCTCTTTGTCCATCCACATAACCATTTCAAAGCAATCAAATTTGTTGGCAACCCTTACGACCTCTATAATAAGATTTGGTGACATGGCAGCTAAATTCAGCTTTCCAGTGTACATCCAAAGCAAAACTGTCATCATTGCTTCACTATCTACATCCGTAATCTCAACAGTATTGCCAAATGTACATCCAAAATAGGTTTCCCGAATCAGATTCTCAAAAAACGGACTTCTTTCTAGAATTTTTAAAAAATTGCAAGTAATGAAACCATTTGAACATATTTTTTATTAGTTGTAAGTAGGATTACCTTCCAAAATGTGTCTGTAAACGCTTATCACATTTTTATCATTCAGCTCAAGTTTAAAACTTGTACTCGTTACGGGTTTATAGATAAAAACAGTTTTTGGGGAGGTAAAAACGTCCAGCATGGCACCTTTGCATAAACTAGCTTCATATTTCTTTAAAAGACGTATTGGAGTCACTGTAACTAAGAATGCTATGCCATTTTCATGGTCCAATAACAGCTTTTCGGATTCGTCACCAGCTTTGGATGAGTATAGCAAAAAATGATTCTCAATCCTTTTCCTCTTGAAATCTTCCTTTGACCCCATTGTTACTAATTTCTCTGTTACAGAATAGAATGCGATACTTTTTCAACCAAAATTAGCTTTCAAGTAAATTTTGAAAAATTCTTACCTTTAAAAAGTGAAGAAGTACTTCCATCTTCCCATCTACTGTCAATTTTAACTAAAAATGTGACGGGTGGTGAGATTGATTCATTTGCAGGCGGTTCAACTGCGCAATAAAGAGAAAGATATTTTCTTTCTGCTTCGCTTGTCCCAGTCCAATTTTGTACTTCCGAATGACCGAAATAGAAGCGAAGTTTAATGGTTTTGACGAGTAATTCACTAATGATACTCATTTCCACATTGCAGCTACTTTTTGGGTCAATAAGCAGCTTTTCCAAACTTTTTGTGTCTTCAAAGTCCTCGACGCACCAATTTTCTTGTAATGGGACCGCACTTCCAACCTTTTAGGGACATAAATATTTTTTAAGAATAAGTTTGAACTCGTTTATGCGTATATGTTAGTTGGCATACGTTCATATGACGATTTACCTCACTATATAATTCAGTTGGAGGTGGGATAAGGGAGGTACTTGACCAGAAATCCATATTTCCTTTTATATAATTTTTTGAATGAGAAAAGTGAAATTAAAATTCTGGAGGTGTTTTTTATTGTGATCCGGCTGTCAGTAGCTTCAAAACCATTCTGTAGGCTGAAGCGCTGAAACTGGGCATTGGCACACCAAAACATATGACCTTATCTGATTCCATTTTTAGGCTGATTTCATTCTACTTGTTTCACTCGACATAAACATGCGATTTGTTGCTAGTTGTGTAAATCAACATGCAATCCTTCATACGAAATAAAGCAAATTTATTCAACTTACTTCGTTCCGCTAAAACGAAATTATTTAAATAAATTCAAAAGCCTTATTTAAGTATGTACTTAAGTATTAAGTAAGAACTTAAGCATGCAAGCTGGGTATGAAAAGTTTTACGTTAATTAATAGTTTGCGGCATGCTGATCTATGAAGGCTGCATTATTGCATGTTAGGCTACATGTGCACTACAACAAACCTGTATAATGTGAAGTATTTCCATTCATTTTGTACTCATCTCAAGGACATTCCCATTCTTCTGCTATCCAAACGTCTGTAAATATATTTTATGAATAATAGAAACTCTATAGACCGGATGTGTTCTATTGCTTTTACTCGTTCATGCACATCAAATTGTCATTCGCGTTTTCCATTTTTGTTCATATAACTAAAGTTCTTCGAAAAATTGACGAAATGATTTGTTACCTGCATTGCTAATACGAACTAACTTTTCACAGAATAACTTTTGGAACACAATTACTGTTTAAATTCTAAATCATTGCTATTATGTAGCAAGGACGAAAGTATGCATTGCATGACTGATTGAGGTTTTTCCTGCAATTTTCCAAGCTAAAATGGGAAGGAGTTTTGAAGATGCAAAACATTAACATATATCTCAACTTACCTCAAACAAAAAACGCAACCATTATACATAACCGAATACAGTCTACAGCATAAGAAACAATTTGGGTTGGAATCCAACTCGCGAATTGCCTTTCTCCTGGTTGCTTAAGCTTCTCGTGTTAAATGTTAAAAATGCTTGTATAAAATTTAAAAAATTCTTATATAAAGTATAATTCAAATGGTTATATAAGCCTTTATAAACAATTTTGTAAAAAATAGCAACGGTTATATAAGATTATATAACTGCCTATGTGCAAACGCCTACTTTAGGACTTACGAAACCACAGAGCTTAAAGACAGCGATATTGTATGTAAAAATTAAAAACCTTAATACATTAGCTGTCACTTTGGATTAAAGTAGGAGAATAATATAAATCTTTCTGATTTAAGGCTAGCTGAATTAAAAATGAGTTTTTGATCACGCCTTCAACTCAGGCAACATTATCGGAATAGAGAAATATTTGTGATAGTTTTAACTGTACTTCCATGTCGAAACTGTGGTTGTAGACTGTGATAAAGTGGCAAGGGCTTCTATCTATTCAGTAGAAAACTAAGCGTCTACTTTGGGACATATTATTGACAACAAATGCTAAGCATTGTAGCTAGGGTAAAATTTTATACATTACTTCAAAGTGTTGTTTAACAATTCGGTGCTAACGGATTAAAATTTTAAATATTTTTTTTGATTTTGGCCGAGCTATACATCGTCCGTAGTTTTTGTAGATCCTGTACTGTTAAATGCATATGATGAATATGTCCGCTTTCGTTAACAGTAAAAGAAGGTTAAAATGTTTAACTGTGAAGCAACTACGAGAAAAACAAGCGATCGGTTTGTACCTGTACCTCGGACTCCATTTGTACACGTACACCCAAACTCAGACGTGTCAAAACATTTTGTGAAGACGGATTTTAAAATACCCAGTGTGACTTTTACAAACTTATTCGTACCTGAAGATTCATTTGCATTATTCAAATTCAATATGTTTAAAGTCAAATCATTTATGAATTTTAGTGTTGTTTTAGTTTTAATAAATTTTACTTTAATTGCTGCACTGTCGCCCATATTGAATTTGAATCTTGAACTAAGTATTTTTAAGGAGTGCACTACAAATATTATTGTAAATAACGTGGAGGTAAGGATATTAATTTGAGATTATTATACTTTTATATTACACTTTCATGTTTTATATTATTACGTATGAATGCAATTATTACTATAAATTCAATGTGATACTGGTGCATGGCAACACTC
>LJIJ01003846.1:0-17143 GCA_001718145.1 Orchesella cincta | reverse complement strand
AACTTTGGCGTCCATAATAAATCATAACAAACCTAACCCAAAAAACCTATTATAGCGGTTTCAAAAAATCATAGATGGTAACCGAAAAATACCAAATCAGAAATTCCAATTTTTCACCAACTAGGTCCAACGATATCAAACTTCTGGCATCGGATTCGGTTTCTACATCGCTTTTTACGTATAGGTCTTCAAAACTATTGTCAAAAAGTCAAGTTGTTTGGGTTATCTATGGCTTCAAACTTTGAAGACCTTTACTGCTCCAGCGATCAAAATTCGGTGTATGAGGTCCTGTTTTGCATGTTTCTATATGTATTCGGGGGTAAGGATTCTGAATCTGGCAATAAAAATTAGGTATCTGTTAATTCATCTGAGATACAAATGAAGTGTGTTGATCTCCAGGAAGGACATGACATTGGCGTCCTTCATATACCCTTCGTAAGCTATATCAATTATTTCCAAAGTATTGACAAAGGGTTCGTCGACCCCATAGATAGCCATTTCTTTAATGGGCGCCAACTCGACATGGCGTCACTTAGATTTTTTTAGAAACCAAAATATGGGTTCTCAGACAAGGGGAATTCATTCTCAATCACTATTTAAGTTAACTCAATGTGGGGTGAAACACGCTTGTTGATTCTAGGAAAAGGGAGTCCCGTAATAAAGTCATGGTGTTAAGGTCGAATGATAAGCTCAACCAATTTGACAACCGTTACATATATATTGTGGTAAATCATTTGAAATCTAGTGCTTTGCTGAAAGTTCACAATTATTCTTTAAATGACTACTACAGCGTGTGTTATATCATTTAAAAGCTGGCCGATCGTTAATATGCGTTAAACAAGACATTTCAAACTAAGAAAATTTAATTTATAACATATTTGCAACACATTGCGTATAGTATTTGCTAAAAGTAAATTAAATTCCAAAATGTTGGTTTATTTAATAAACCTTCTAACAGCTATCGAAAACTTCCCTATTGAGTTGCCAACGCCAACAACTGCCCTACATAGTTTTGTTTTCAGTTCCACAATAAATGTAATTAAAGCTACAAGCTGTCCGACTAGCAAAACTACGAATACAACAATTATATTACCCCTCAAACTAGATATAACTTCACCACCTGTGTCTTCTTCCTCACCTTCCTTGACAAAATTAATTCCAGATAGCCTAGGCCTAAACGTGACCATAAACTTTGTCCACCACTCCCAAATTCCGCTCATTTGCAGTCCTCCCATCTTTTTAAGAATAGCGGGATTCACCCATCGGGTAAATCCAAAACCGTAGTGAACGCTAAATGGGGATTCCCTACTTAAAAAGACTTTTCCCTTCTTGCTTTCTTTTCGGTTCAGATGATAAAAGACCGAGTAGGCTTGAGTGTCCGGCAAAAATAATGCACTGTTGTTACAATCATTAAGATACGGATCCTGTAGCAAACTTGTTTCATTTAGTAAATATTCTTTCCACTGAGGATGAACTTGCGTATGATTTAAAAGGTATTCTGATATTTCCGACATCTTTAGTGCAGTGAATGCAAATTGGGTGCGGCTGAAATCTGCTGAAGCAAAAAGGTAGAGCTCACTAGGCCAAAAAATGGAGTGATGCCCACCCGCCATTAAATTCAAAAGAACTCTTAGTTTAGGACCCCAAGCTTCCATATTGGAGGTACCACCTAAAATTACGATTCTTGTGTACACACTAAAATTGTATTTTACCAAAGCATCAAATGTATCAAGTGCAATTGCGCTACGGGGTAAGGTTATTTTAGTGATATTCTTATTTTTGTATGCATTACTTAATACCAAACACATTAGCATGCAGGGGCCCAATGCTAGCTGCAGTTTTCGATTCGTAATAAGCTTTTCTGAGACTATATCCCCCTGCTCCAAAAGTGCTCTTATTGATTGAAGAATCACTAACAAGATATTCTCCATTTCAAAGATTTTCTTACGATGTACATTGGTCGATGAAACTGTATCCAAATTTATAATGAGAACTGTCGCAACACTCACAATAAACACAGCAATGCTAATGCAAATCCAAACGGTGGCTCGAATATATTAATAAGCTCCTCAACGGTAGTACCTTATTGGTGCCGCTCCGCAACTCACAAACAAGAGCTTTGTTTCATGAAATTTAAATTGAGTATGATCAATGCTTCCACCTTGTCCAATAATAAAATTGGCACTGCACTGGAATCAGCAAATGATTTGTCGTCCTCATTTGCAACTACCTTGTCCATACCGACATTAAAATATTTTAAGCTGAAGGTTCCATTACCCACTATGGTTTGAAAAAGCAACCGTAGTTCAAACTCAGCCTGAAGTTTTGCGAGGTTACTAGTTCTCCGGAACAGTAGTTCATAAGGACCAATGCTACTATCAGTTCCACTTGCCACGTAGTCAAAAAATGCCGTCAAGTGCTCTCCTAAAATCTGTCCATGCCAGTGTATATTATTTGTATTAGAATTTAGTACCTTAAAGTTGTCCTCAATAATTTTTTCTGAGAATGGAACTCCACTGTTTATAGGGACCGCTTCGTTTTTCTGATTAGGGTTGCAGTGTCGACAGAAAAGGATTACTTTGTTTAACCGGAATAGGGAAGGTGAAAGCATATTTATCTCGAATGTAAGCTCCTCGCGAGACTTAGTTACCCATAAATGCCACATTCCATTATAGCCCCGCAAGGGAATCCTGCCATGGCTTCAGAGTACTAAAATCCTCCGCACGCCATTGACTAACAATCAAGTCATAAATTGTTCTGGACTTTATGTTTGGAAACAGGATGCCAGTATCGTACACAAGAGTTTCGTATGTATATGTAACAGATGGGGCCCAGAAATTTTTGTAGCTGGTTGGTATTAGCATACGTACAACGTTAGACCATGGAGTTATTTCGTGAAAGAGTAGGTTGTCTTTCCAACTCGGAGGGAAAAGGTACCAGTGACTTTCACAATGCCAGGGTTTGGATTTCGCACTGTTATCCACAAGAGCTATGTCAAAGCAGTCTAAATAACGAACTAATTGTCGTTGACACCAAACCATCCCGGTTTTGTTAGTGGGCGGCGGCAGTTCTTCGAATGGGAATGTGCGAGTGAACTGGAAGGTGAAACCACGATTTTGCTTGGTTTTATACTCAACTCGGACAACATCATATCTTGATAGCACAACTGGATTGTCAAAAGGCAGCATATCTATTCCGTTGTAGTTAATGATAGGATTTAAACATCCACGCAAGCTGTTGATCTTTTCTTGTAAATTTGTGATTTTCATGTCGCGCCCTTTCCAAGTGTTCCAGCTTGATATTCCACCACGGAATGCAGAGTATTTTCGGGATACCTCGTCAAAGTTTTTGGGGTCCGGATTCATAATTTCGGGGTATTGTAATGCAAAATTTAATTTGAAACGGAGGGAAATGACAAACATTTTGAACCTTTTCATTGAAACTAGTTTTAAAGTCATTTTTATTAGAATTAGAGAATATCTTTCAATTTAAAAATATTGTGTGTATAAAAACGGAAACTGGTCAATTAGTTGCAGCAATAATGTATTTTGAATACGATTTTAGACGTCCCAAATGGAAAACTCAGGGGAAGATTTGAAAACTCAGACCGGAATGCCAAACGGCTTTCAAAATGTGAAAATATTTTTAGAAAAGGGGAACCAAGTCTTCGCTGGAGAAGGAAAGCTTTTACTCTTAAGCAAAAATTACACGTTTTTAGCGTAAATCCGTACCAACTTTAAACTTGGAGCAATGAACAATGCCGTCGATCGAATGTTCAGCAGCGAATATAATCATAAAATACGGTAGCACATTATAGGTACTCAATGTAAGGAAATATTTGCTGGACGGCGAGAAAAATACGTAATTCCGGTGTTGCGTATGTACCCTTACCTGGGGATATTGATTTATTAAAACTTTAATTACACTAATTACACATCAATAAAGCAAAAGGGAGGTTCGTATTTTCAACTGCCTGCCGGTTTCTACGTATAAATGTATATAGGGTCTACGTCAGCTCAGCTCTTTATCGTCCGGATGGAAATGATATACCTGCCGAGTCAAAATGTGCTTTTTGGTAAAACTTGCGTGTTTCCTTTAGCATATTATGTAATCTTTGAATAAACTATGAAACGCAAGTGTTCGTTTTAGAAAGAACAAATAAATTCTGAGTAAAATATATAAACACCACTATCCGGTTTCGCAATTAAAATGTGTTTGAAATATTTGCAAACATTATTTTGGCCCCCAAACTGCTCTGATCTTAAAGTGGGCAATAGTGGCTATATAACTGTGAGGTCTCGTTCTCAGCGATTGACAAGTTTTATCACGAGACACTGCATAGACGGCAATTTTTCATATTTTTCAGTCAACTCTTGACATAAGAGCACCTTATTTAAGGGCAACGTCTTGCGTGGGGCACCCTGCGAGCCCGCCCTTCAGATTTTAATGTGTTTTTGACTCCATGTAGGAGCGCCTCCAATTTAAAGCACCTCGCGATAGTAGGCAATTTTCCTTTCCCAACTACCATACAGTTCTGTGTTAAATTACCTCTTTTTAGGAGCACCCCCTGCTACTTCCAAATTTTGATGAATTTGATTGGATTGCTTGAACAAAATTTTATGCTTTTACAGATATTTTAGGACAAATGTTGGTGGTAAACACAGTACAATCGCATTTAAGACGACAACGTCAATAAATATGTATTCTGGAAGCCTTATTGCTGGTTTTAGTGACGGAATTACCCTAATTTCTTAAATTACATAACTTTTTCGTATTTCTACATAAGGGACACTCTGTATAGTGGACAGATTTGATTTCCCCTTGGGGTGCTCTTAAATAGAGAGTTGACTGTATAAGGAAGTTTTGGAACTTTCAATTTTATTCCTCGAATTCAAATTTGACATGATTATTTAAGTCCTTTCTCGAAATTCATGAATGAGCAATCAATACTTCTCTAGGTATCACAACAACTTTGTATTTATAATTGTTTCACTGTTTTGCGTTTTGGTTATAACCTTATTTTGTCAAATCAATAAATTATTTTTAGCAAATGAAAAAGTCAAGTTTGATTTTCAAGAGAGTCACTTAAACTTTCAGCATAAACGTTTATTCAATTTACAATTTAACGTTCAGCTTGGTCTTTGGCTTGATATTTTGGAAATACAACAGCTTTGGTAAATTTATTCCAGCAAGAAATATTAACATGAGCACCCGTCTATTTTTTCTACAGGAAATATCAAGATGAGTAAACACATATTTTTTCAATAGTATTTGTATATTATTCATTTTAACTTCCAACTTCATCCAAAAGCTAGTGCTTAAATTTCAAATTAAAGTACTTTATTGATTTATGTTTAAAATTACCTACCTTTATTAACTTTATGCAAATGCAAGCAACTCATATTTAACCAAAATCCTTATTGATTTATCTAGTGAGCAATATGCCAAACTATATCATATGTATTACATGAAGCACATATTTAAACATGCATAAATATTTCTTTAGTATATGAGTAACACCCTATCAGCAGTTATCATATTTTAACTAATTGCTAGTGCCAGCCATTAATTACAAACAATATGTGATTTTGTATGCAATTAGTCTATGTTAAACACCAACAGCCACTCGATCACCCTATCCACAAGATTCTGACAATACGCTATAGCAAACTCAACTGACAACACCATGAAAGGCCCAAACGCGACCTGAATGACCGTGATAGCGTGCACCCTCTTTGCTATATATTTTGCAGACCTCGTTTTCTTTTCGGTGAACACCCTCTTGGCATCCAACTTATTATCACTCACCATCTCGTCCAGCATGGTCAAGCTTATTTTCAAAATCCGAATAACGAAAGCCGTCACTACAAAAATTAAAACGACCCCGCCAACTAAGATCCCATACAAAAAGACTTGTATTTTATCGTATCCTTTAACCAGTGCCCAAATGGCCATCACAGTCCCCCAGTACGCGACAGTGATCAATACCAGAGTCAAATTGCCCAACATTTTCTCAACATATTTGTAGATTCCCACGAGTTGAAGGTAGTACTTCAGAAATAATTCCGGATTTTGCATTTCCTTTAGACAGCGGATGCAAGATATGCCCTCCATTATTGCAATCTCTGCCACCAAAAGGAAAAAGGAGACTACACGCATTACTTCAATCATACTCGGGGCAACATGAACCAGCTTGATTAGGGCAATTAGAATTTGCACGTAGACATTTTGAAGCGTTTCCTCTGAAAGGTTATCATGTGAGATGTAGGTCACCGGATCCATTTTTGTAAAGAATATGAATAGTGTCATGAACGGAGTAATGGCTCCCATGGCAAATGCTGCTGAGCACATCAACAGACCCATTTTATCTGGTCGGCCGCCGTTATTATACTCACCATGCTTGTTGACTGTATCTGGGTGAAATTCTGTGAAAAAATTATTTGTTATGCATCGATTTTAAAAGATATATCGTTTATAAGACATACCTCTGATTATTCGGTTGTCAAGTTGATGAATCTCGTTAACACCCTTAACGAGATCTTCTTTCGATATTAATAGGATCATGGCAGCGATAAATACCGTTGACATAAATACTAAACCTGCACAGTGGTTAAGGAGCCGATTGAGGTCCAATTGAGGCTCATTTCCGATTATATGCGTTATTAATGCGTAGGCAGATTCAATTGATATTACAAGGCAGTTTACTAGACTCAGGAGTAAGATGCACCAAGGTTTTTTGGATTTGCTTAGGGTCACTAGGGTTTTTCCATAAGGGTTCAGTTCTACCGGGAGTTTGGGGCAGTAGCAGAATAACCGGTCGTGAATTTTGAGAGAAACTACTTGCAGCTTTGTTAACATGGTTGCTGCTTGAAGCTCATCATAAATGGCTCTGAAATTCTAGTCCGATAGAAATACCTTTGCCGCATGTAATCTAAAAAATTGAATTAAAAAAATTATTTAATTTTCATGTTTTTTGGAAAAAGAAAATTAAAAATTTTCAATTATGTACCTCAAATTTAGTTATATCATTTTATTTTACTGTTTGAGATATATACCTTAATATTTGTGAACTACCAAAAAGTACCTTCTTTAAACTTTTTATAGGAAATGCTTTGTGTATTGGTTTTATTTTAAAACCTCAATCTAACTTTCTACCTTGTTTCTATCAAATGCAATGCCGATCGTTGATTTTCGAAAAAAACAAACCGTATACTTTAGCATGCATAATCTACTCGACCCATGATTCAACATATTTTATTAATGTTTTCGTTGAAAAACTCATTTGGTATTTGAAAAACTTAAAAACAAGTTTTAGGAGGAGTAGCGGTTCGATTTATAAACGACTTTTTTGTTTTATAAAAAACAAAATTCGGTAGTATTTCTTAGTGCATACATATTCAACTTTACTTTTAAAAGTCAACTTAATAGATATGATACCTTCAAACATTTTAAAACATAGTTTACCTAACCTCTAATTATAAGGTTTACCTCAAACCCAACATATTTCAAACATCAATGTCAATAAAATAACTTTCATAAAGTACCAACAAATTTGGTTTTGCTGTGACGAACAAAAAGAGGTGTAGTATTCTGGTGCCGTGGGAGATAAGCTTAACAAAATACTGATTCTAGAATGGTTTTTTTGTGCTAAATACGGTGGTGTATTTTTTAGTAAAACTTAAATTTTAAAATCATAAGCTCACTTTTCTGAAGGCGGAAATCCCCAGTTATGATAAATCGGTCATATTAAGCCTAATAAAGTTTGAGCGTAAATTCTAAATATGAGTTTTACAAAACAAAACGTAATACACCATGGTATTCAGCATAAAAAACTACCCTATAATCACTATTTCGCTGAGCTTGTGTTGCGGCTCAAGAATAGTATACCTTATCAGCTCTTATTCAGCACGACATACAAATTATAAATGTCGACTTTCATAGACCCTTAATCCGATTGTGAATGCTTTGTAGCTTATGAGTTAGAATGCGATTGAGCAAGGATATAAAAACGATTACATCTGTGCAAATTCATTGTCATGATGTGGGTGTCAGGCATTTGCATTACTTTCAACATTAGAATACCGAGAACGAATATTTTACAACTAAATACACTGTAAAAGAAGTAGGAGCTACAATCCAACAAATCATTATGTATATATTGCTCGCAGCTTTGGAATGCATTCCGAAGCGATTAACGTTAGCTGACATACCGTTGACCAAAATTCATAATGAAGCTCCTTGAATCTCCACAAAATCCTGGTAATTTTCACTCCCAGAATAAGAGATGTTATCAAAAGCGCCAAATTCCCGCAAAGAAATATAACATTCACAAAACTCTCGGGGGTAATAAACGTTTCCGAACTGAGTTCAAGGGTTATAGAATTATCCAGAATCCTGGCAAGAGACACGATGACAACAAACCCGTCGTTGGCTTTATCGTGAAAGAGTACATTCACCTTTTATATTTTCCAAGACTGTGCTAGTTTATGATCTCCTTGAGCTTATACAACAAACCTTTCACGCCTCCTTATTAAATTTCAGAGGGCAATAGAAAGGAGGAAACGAGGAAGACAAAATATTACGTACTGTTCACCAACAACAACCAGCTAGTGTGTGGAAATTTATGTTGCATTTCTTATTGAGCCGAACATCACTTGAAATCTACTTTCCCTTTAGGTGGGTAGTTGAGAAAGGATGACAACTTCCAATAATTAATATAAAATAATTACGCAAATAGATAACACAAATGAACATTAAACTCACAAGTTTTTGTTCAGCCAACGGATTATTTTTTTCTGTTTAATACAATTTGAATTAAATAGATTTTTTTTGCAAACAACTGTGCAAGCCAAATTTTTCCCGATTAATACATGGCTTTATAACAATCCTATCCACAAACAAGTGCAATGAAGGCTACTCGTAGGTGAACGTTACGCATATACTTACTTATATTCAGCTCACTTTTAAGCGACATTTTAAGCTAAAGTAACGGAATGACGTTTCAACACCGCAACATTCCGATCAACATATCGATTCTCTCATGCAGAAACTGGGCAAAGTGTCCTTCCCAACATTAAAGAACGGATCAGCCGCTTAACGTTTAGTTGGGGACAACTTAACCGCAAACTTTCGAAGCATTGATCGACGATTAGTTAGATCCTTGCATTTCATCACACATAATTCCGACCATTCCACTATGGGCAATTTGACTGATTCTTCTACCCTTGCATTTTTAGATACTTTTTTACAACCTGCCTTTTGAACTACTATTTCCAAAGTTTTGTAATGTAAAAATTGGGTGCTGCGCGATCCGATAAAAATACGTTTGGAACCAGAAAACCAGTATATATTATTGTTACATTTGGTGGTTTTGCCGAAAAACGTCCATTTTGGATCTCATCTTTGCTAAAAGTCATTCTGGTGTTTTAAAAACAAACCATTACAATGGTCTGTTCAATTCATAATAAACTGAACATTCGGGGAGCATATCAACCGTAACATCATTACAAATCGATTTGCGCAAACGAGAAATAACGTTAACTAAACATTAACAAAATGGAATTCAAAATTGAGAAAAAAATTATATCATAAATAGCGTTACAGAACTCACAACCGTCCAAATACAGCTGTATTCAAGTTACGAAGGTGAATATTAGTGTTTCAGGAATTACCGAGTCATCAAATTGTCATCTTCGACTTTTCCAAATTTTAGCTGGCAGAAGTTTTGTCCAAATTTAAAGCTACGAAAGTCTAGTTTGCGCAAATCGATTTTGATGATGTTACCGTTGATATGCTCCCCAGAATGTCCAGTTTATTGTGTATTGAACAGACCATTGTAATTGTTTGTTTTAAAAACACCAGAATAACTTTTTAGCAAAAAAGAGATCCAAAATGGCCGTTTTTCGGCGAACCACAATGTAACTACAAATACACTGGTTTTTCTGGTTCGCAAAACGTATTTTTATCGGATTCAGCACCCAATTTTACACACAAAACGTTGGAAGTAGTAGTTCAAAAGCAGGTTTTAAAAAAGTATCTAAAAATGCAAGTAGAAAGTAATCAGTCAAGAATTGCCCATAGTGCATTCACGGTAGTCCTGCTATTTCGGAGGACTCGAGGTACTCTAGGATCAGTGAACAAATGGAAACCCAAAAGGCAAATGCCAATACAAGACTCTCTCTTCATCAATTCCAATATCAGAAACTTCAATATTGTGAATGAACAACCAAGAAAAACCATAAACGCAGCAATATGATGTACTGCGACGAAAATAGATCCATATATATGGTTTACCAAGTTGTTAACCCTGATGAGTTCTATACATTGTGATTACCGTCATTTCATCTAGGGTTCCGAAACATTGTGTATTTACATCATAGCCTGCGCGTTGGACACAACGTTGAACTACTCTGATCAAATGTTGAGAAATCAACCATGAAAAAGAAGACTTCGAGCGAGTAAAACATACGATACGAAATCGTACATACAGTCCCGTAACGATGGGGGAGCGGGTGGAACGGTCGTGTCCAGGCGGACGAAGAAAAAAGAAAAGGCCGGACTTTGGAACAATAAATGATTAAATATGCCAAATTCTTTTGTTTAAGCCAAAACCTTTGCATGTGTTTGAACACTTTTCTTTTCAAAGTCCGACCTTTTCTTTATATCTTGCCGCCGCGCCTTGTATTTACAATTTAATTACAGAAATTTTACTTTTTGTGCGTATATTATGATCAAAATTGCTTTTAAAGTGATTCTGTCATCAAAAATGCTTTTGGAGTAATTTTTTTATCAAAAATAGCTTTGTGGTGTGATTTTGAAGTAGACAAGAATTTACAAAAGGCCGGACCATTTCTTTTTCGCTCCAGGCCGTACGGATTCACGTTACGGGCCTGGGTACATACACTAAAGATAACGCTAGCAGCAGCGGATATTTCCATATTAAAAAGCGAGTATTCACAACAATTTCCGCAAAGTGAATTCGGCTCGTAGTTATAAACCCTCATTCCAAAATGTTCCAGTGCTAGAATAAACGAAAGAATGTAGTCAAAATAAATAGAGAAGGTACAACGTGAATCCCTACAACCAGCTGGCCAACAGGTAAGCCTTCAGAGTCTGCACTGCTTCAAAAAGACTTTCATATTCATGACACACGCATGTCCATTTCCAACACGTCAATCCACTCATGCCATTATTATCCATGAACGGTTTTCAATCGCTTGTGTTGTCCACAATCTTTTGAGAATAATCCAAATTACTGAAACTCCAAGCGCGGATTCGGTGGCGCTGAGGTTAACAATTTTCCAATTGTTGAAACAGAAGGATCAAAAGAAAACACAGAACGTAATGCCTTTTCCAACATTTCGCTCCGAAGTAGGAATCATTTGAAACTCCAAGCGAGTAAACAATACAATAGTTCTTTTTAAATCATAGCCCAACAACATCACAAACACTGGTTAAGGAAACGGTGAACAACAAAAGGATTATTTCACTCACGGAAGAAAATTCACTACAAAGTAGAAAGTGCATGAACATGATTTGTTGGAATTTTTTAACAGGTTCATCTTTTAAATTGACTTTGTTCTATTCTATTGTAGTAGCGTCATTGTGTGAAAAAATAGTTTTATCTACAAGAGTATTTTCTTTCGAATTTGGTCAAAGAAAACTAATTGAAATTTGCAACCTCTGAAGGTTAACTGCAAAACTCAGGGGTTTTCATTATTTAGACAGATTCCATAACTCAGATTAGGCTTTGGCCAAGCGGAACTTTCAGTAACTTCATAAATACCGTAATCGGTACTTATTTGTATTCTGATGTAATGTAATATAAAATATATAATATAGTGAGGATTTTTAAGATGCAGTTTATATAATTTTAATCAGCTATAAAGAATTTTTTGGAATCGTTTACATAAACATGTGGATATTGATTAAAGAATATTCACAACATGTGGAACGTGTGCACGTCTCGTAGCTAAAACCTCTCATTCCATTTTGTCCCAGTTCTTCAAACAGTTTGAAAAATGTTGCCAAAGTATGGGGTGGCACACCATGGATCTTCACAAGGAGCTGGCCAACGGGTAACCCTCCAAAGTCCTTCATAGCTTGGAACAGGCTATCAACTTCATCCCCTTCAATGTCCATCTTCAATAAATCAATCCAATCATGGCTATTCTCCTTCATGAGAGTTTTTAATGTTTTACGGAGACGAAGGTCCATGGAAGATAATCCAATTTGCTTGAACTGCAATTTCGGGGTAGTTGAAATGGAAGTCAAAGGCAATCCCATTGTGGAAACGGTAGGGTCGTATGCAAATATTAAACAATCAGTCCTTTCCAATAATTCTGCTTCGAAATAGGAATCATTTCCAACCCCAAAGGAGTAGATAACACACATCGTCTTCTTTTTAAAAAGCCTTTTAACTCCACAAACCCATTTTCCTCCTTCCCCGTTGCCCCCCACTCGGCTCATGTCAAACGGGCAGGTATACACAGGTTCAAAAAGGTTCCATATTTCGCCAACCTTAAAAGTTTTAAGTAAAAGCGATTTTAGATATGAATTCCATTTATTATAAAAAATATTAAATGTTTTGTAGTAAAAAAAATTTACTTTAAATGTAGCCGCTTGATTTCTCCGAATATCAGCCAGTTTCTGCTGCTTGGATAGCCAGTGCCGCTCAGAATTTTTCATCCAGTTGAATAAAAACTTGTTTTCAGCCGCACCAACAGCAGTTTCATTTTTCTCAGCCGTTTTTGTAAGGTGGTAGCGAACAAGAATCAGAAATACGTTGATCGCAGTGATCACGATTAAAAACTTGCCGAAAGGTTTATTTCGCAAAGGCGACATTTTGAAATCAAATTTAAATATCGGAAAATAAGTGGAAATTCAACTTCTCAGCCTGTTTGGATGAAACGACAGCGATTGTAAAATCTTAAGTATTATGTTTTATTCAAAGAGAAAGTTGAACCTTGGAATTAATGATTAAATGCGATTTTAGAAAGAATTTTTAATTTCCCTTTTTTTATTGTTTTAGAAAGTTTAGAGAAATTTTTATTGCTGTTAAATGTATTCAATCAAGGCTGAATTTTAAATTATGACGAATTGCAACGAATTGTTTCAAGCTGACATGAGACTATTAATGAAAGAAAATCAAGATGATTATGAATAAGGAGATGGGAATTTTGATCAGAACTGAGTTTCCTGATGAGGGTGTTACTGGAGGATCCTTCTCGCCCTTAAAACAAGGCAGGTTTTTGTTACACAATTCGGTTCCACAGCTGCATGTATGTTTCTTGTCTGTTTCCAAATCAGAGCATCCATCCACATCCCAGCATTTCAGGGGTCCGTAATGTCTCTCACATCCGCGAGCAAAGGTACCTGATGAGTTGGTGTCTTTATGAAACTTTTCAAAGCAGCCGTTGGCACATTCTTCAACAATCTCGTTGATTGGATCCGCAACCGTATCATTGAAAATACAGGTTTTTGAAATGCTTCCAGGATTCGGGCAAACGTAGCATCTTACAGCTTCCGCTGAGCAGATCAAAAGCGCGGTGAAAATGGGAAGGAGAAAGCGGAAGTCCGTTTTTGCAGCGAAGACAATCATCATGATTATGAGGAAGGAATTTGAAATCAGTTCCGAATTGGCGGAGGATTTCCCATCTCTTGTTCCGGTGAAGCAGGGAAGGTTCTTGTTGCATTTGTCAGTTCCACAGGTACAGATGTGGCGGATATCTGTTGATAAATCTGAGCATCCTTCGACAGACGTGCATTTATACGGAGCCCCTTCACCAGAGCATCCCCGACTGAAGATCGGGAGAGTTGAGTTGGGAGAACGCCGGAATTTTTCGATACAGCTGGAGGAGCCACAGTTCTTGATTATCTCGTTGGTGGGATGGTCAGTGTCGTTTCCGTGGCAGACCTCGGAGGTGGCGGCTGGATTCGTACAGGCGTAGCATCGGACACCTTCAGAACAAAACATAAATCATCATATTTAAGAAAAAGTAGGGGTTTTTAGGTTTTACCTTCCGCCAAATGAATAATCCCCGATCCTGTCATCAAAGCTGCAAAGATAAGAGAAACGAAGAGGCTTTCTGGAGTTGTAATCATGTTTATTATGAAGTATGAGAGTAAATTTAACAATCAGAACGTTTCTTATTAGAAAATAGTCGGTTATATGGAAAATAAATAAATATAAATGTTGAATTTTTTGTGGTTTTTTAAAATAAAAAATATTTGAAATTTATTTGATTTCAAGTGTCACGATGGTAATTATGACATGAATATTTGCTTATTGAAAATGAATAATCACAGCAAACGGGCAGCTCGCATTTTGCTCATAACTTATAAACCTCATATTCCAAACCGCTCCAGAAGTTGAAACAGGTTGAAAAAGGTCAGCACGTTGAATGGTTTTGGAAGCGCGTGAATCTCCACAATAAGCTGACCAACCGGAAACATTCTGAAGTCATACATGGCACGGTAGAGAGTACGATATTCTTGACCTTCAATGTCCACCTTTAAAACGTCAATCCACTCATGTCTATTGGCTTCATGAGGGTCCACAACCCTCTGGCTGTGAATGGGGACGGGAGGTATTCCATATTTGTTGAATTGTAGCCTTTTATTTCGTCTTGGAAATGATTTCAAAGGCTCTCCGATTTTGGAAACGGAAGGGTAGTATGCAAACACGCTGCAGTTGGTCTTTCCAGTATTTCGGCCTTCGAAGTGGAAATCATTTGAAACTCCGAAAATAGACGACACAGTTCTTTTTTGTAGAATTTTTCTACCCGCAAACCCACTTTCCTCCAACACGACTCATTTGAAAGGGCAGCTGTAGCCGGATGGAAAGAGGTTCCACATCTCTGAAACGTTTAAAATTGCGGAATTATTACTACGAATTATATCAACTTTCTGATGATCGATAACCAAGCTTTTTCGGAGATTTTCTAGCCATTCGAGTAGATTTTTAGGTTCGGAATGGTTTTGAAATGATTGGGATGAGTTTGGCTCGGATTGAATTGGGTTTCTTTATAATTAATGAACTTTTTATAAGCAAGTAAACCGAAAATCCCTATGTTAAACAAGATAGCTAGGAGAAACACCCTAGCGAATTTTGAAGCCTGCCTCCTAACATTTTTAACGGTTTTAGGAAACAAATTGGGTAATGATTGGGATTAATTCCGAATTACTTAACGAGTCGATTATATCAACCCAACTGAAGTTGTTCAAATAGCATAAAAAGAGAAAGTGCATTCAAATAACTCATTTCAATTGTAAAACATTTAACAATGGACATATCTCTCTTTCGGCTTAAGCTGTTGACATTGTTATTTAGAAAGTTTAGTTTTTGTTCATTTTCCATTACTTTCAAACAAAAATTGACTAGTTTTATGCCAGAGCTATTTGCATACGTATTTTGGAAGAGTTCATTGTTGAAATTGGAAAGCTTGACCTAATAAGTACTTAAATTATAGTTGGTGACAACAATGGCGAGGTGACCGAGCGCGAAGGTCATAACCGCTCGGCACCTGCGCCATTGTTGTCACCAACTATAATTTAAGTACTATTAGTCCAGCTTTCCAATTTTCAACAATGAACTCTTCCAAAATACGTATGCAATAGCTCTGGCATAAAAACTAGTCAATTTTTTGTTTGAAAGTAATGGAAAATGAAACAAAAACTAAACTTCTAAATAACAATGTCAACAGCTTAAGCCGAAGAGAGAATATGTCCATTGTTAAATGTTTTACAATTGAAATGAGTTATTTGAATGCACTTTCTCTTTTTATGCTGCTGAACAACTTCAGTTGGGTTGAATAATCGACTCGTCAAGTAATTCGGAATTAATCCCAATCATTTCCCAATTTGTTTTCTAAAACCGTTAAAAATGTTAGGAGCAGGGCTTCAAAAATTCGCTAGGGTGTTTCTGCTAGTTATCTTGATTAACATAGGGATTTTCGGTTACTTTGCTATAAAAAGTTCACTAATTTATAATGAAACTCAAATTCAATCCGAACCAAACCAAGCCCCAATCATTCAAAACCATTCCGAACCTCAAAATTTACCCAAATGGCTAGAAACCTCCGAAAAAGCGTGGTTATCCGATCGTCAGAAAGTTGATATAATTCGTAGTAATAATTCCGCAATTTTAAACGTTTCAGAGATGTGGAACCTATTCCCATCCGGCTACAGCTGCCCTTTCCAAATGAGTCGTGTTGGAGGAAAGTGGGTTTGCGGGGTAGAAAAATTCTTACCAAAAAAGAACTGTGTCGTCTATTCTTTCGGAGTTTCAAATGATTTCCACTTCGAAGCCGAAATACTGGGAAAGACCAACTGCAGCGTGTTTGCATACTACCCTTCCGTTTCCAAAATCGGAGAGCCTTTGAAATCATTTCCAAGACGAAATAAAAGGCTACAATTCAACAAATATGGAATACCTCCCGTCCCCATTCACAAAGCCAGAGGGTTGTGGACCCTCATGAAAGCCAATAGACATGAGTGGATTGACGTTTTAAAGGTGGACATTGAAGGTCAAGAGTATCGGCACTCTCTACCGTGCCATGTATGACTTCAGAATGTTTCCGGTTGGCCAGCTATTGTGGAGATTCACGCGCTTCCAAAACCATTCAACGTGCTGACCTTTTTCAACCTGTTTCAACTTCTGGAGCGATTTGGAATGAGGGTTTATAATTATGAGCAAAATGCAAGCTGCCCGTTTTGCTGTGATTATTCATTTTTCAATAAGCAAATATTCATGTCATAATCACCATCGTGACACTTGAAATCAAATAAATTTCAAATATTTTTTATTTTAAAAAACCACAAAAAATTCAACATTCATATGCTTTTATTATGCTTTTATTTTTTCCATATAACCGACTAATTTTCTAATAAGAAACGTTCTGATTGTTAAATTTACTCTCATACTTCATAATAAACATGATTACAACTCCAGAAAGCCTCTTCGTTTCTCTTATCTTTGCAGCTTTGATGACAGGATCGGGGATCATTCGCGCTGGGGAAGGTAAAACAAACAAACCCTACTTTGACTGAATTTTTGATGGTTTGTGGATTTTTATAATAATTTATTTTGTTCTAAAGGTGTCCGATGCTACGCCTGCACGATCCAGCCGCCACCTCCGAGCTT
>LJIJ01003845.1:0-17151 GCA_001718145.1 Orchesella cincta | reverse complement strand
GAATTTACAAAGTAAAAATTCCCTACCAGTTCTTGTAACATTTTATTTGCAGCTCTGATGGATATGACATGTTATAACAAGTTCACTCATCTAAAACGTTCAAACTAGTAACTAGCAGTAATTAAATGATTCGACCATGAACAATGAGAAGCAAGTCCCGACTCAAAAATGCTTCAGATTACGCAACCATTGAGTTGCGCAACGACCTTTTTTCATGACGGTTCATGATATAATATATTTGAGCAAAACATGTTTATATCTTTACTTCAATATCAAAGTCGCATTGCATTTTCTACAACAATGACTACCACCGTCTGTGCAAAAATATCTCTGTCTGGAAATAATTTTTTTTAGCTGTTTCTATGAATACATTGAACTTCAATGATTGAAGGCAGGGCAGTTTTATTGCTACTATTAGTTGCAAAACCAACATATGACGCACTTCGGGGAAATTGGAAGAAAATGCAATACAGATTTGATATTAAGGTGAGATACAAGCAACTTTTACTCAAATAAATTATATCATAAACCTTCATGGAAATACAAATCAGTTGCACAACTCAATGGTTGAGTATTGCAGCATTTTTATGTCAAATCTTGTTTTTTTCTGTTGATAACCGTATCATTTTGGTCGACTGGTTTGATTTATTTAGCCAAATTCGTTTTAATCATAAACCATCGCTCTGAATATTAGTGAATATACAATGCCCTTTTCACTTCTTTCTATGCAGCCTTTGCAAAACTCTTGAAAACAGAACATATAGTACATGCAAAGTAATACAGAATTTTTACAAAGACATTGTTTTAAAGTCGAATTCCTACATGATTGGCGAGAGAGAAGTCAAAGAGTTATTGTTAAAAGACTTTTCTAATATGAGTGCTTATGTATGTGATTTGCGAACATCATGTTCTGTAACTTGATGTACACATTTGAAAACAACAAAAAATATCTCCGGTGAGAAGATGCACGAGTTTACTTACTGTATTTGTGATGCATTATTGGTTTGGTATGCAAAATCTTGAATTTCAGATTTATAATACGAATTGATCATTTTAAACTTGACATGAATGAACATCTGTATCTCAATGAACATCACAATACTCGCTATAAAACACATTCCAAGCAAAGTACTCATTATATCATTTTTAAATCCTTTGTAGCTATTTACTTCGACATCGCGGGCCCTTAAATATTGCCAAAGTATTATGAGCTTTCCATTCGTCTTTATTAAAATACTATCATTCCTTAATCACGGATACATTGTTTAATGTTCGTACAGCTGCATTTATATTTTCAAAGTATATTTCACCACTGCTGGCATTCCATTCGATTGTATCCACATAATTGCGTACAAGTGGAAACCAATTACTGAAACGTGAAAACGAATCAAAGTTGGCAACAGTAAGCTGAACTTGATTTGTCTTCAGGACATACGCAAGGCCGGTGAGAGCTTGTAAATTTGAAAGAACCTTGGAACCCGGAACATCATAGTCAACAGAAATACCCACTTCACCCACTGACCTGAAAGTAAAAAATAAAGATCATGTAATATACAATAAACACAAAAACAAGCACAAGAAAACGCATATACATATATACTAAAACCACAATAACTGATATAAAATATCAACTCATCAAAACATCAATTTTTGCTTACTCCAGTTTATTGCAGTGCCAGGGAGACCCATGGAATATCTAAAGTGTGCTAACGCATCTGAAAAGCAGTTTCCCGCAGCGTAGTTACACACAAAATGGTATGCCAAACAAGGCTGAAATTGATGAAAAAACCACAAAGTGCTCCAGATTCAGTGTTTCGTAACCTCGTGTAAGTTCATGGGTCCGTTTATTTTGCAATCGAAACTGGGGCCCCAACGTTCCCAATTCTGACGTGCTATTGGCCCAATTTCCTTGGCAAGTGCGGTGTGCACGACACCTTTTAATGGAGGCAATCCCATTTTCCCTATTTGAAGTTGAATAAGCTCTCTGCATTGCTCCAGATTCCCTACGTTAAGTCGAACAGCAACAACTTGATTTCCATTCAGATTGAGTTTCTTTATTTCCGTCTCCATTTTGGGAGTTTGGTGGCTTCTACCGGCAAGCACAATGTATTTGGCACCTTCTCTTAACATCCATTTACAAACTTCAAAGCCAAGACCTCCCAATCCACCTGTGATTAGGTATGTTCCATTTTCATTGAACAAGGGAGTGTGTAATTTCACATTTCCATTTTCAAACTTCCATTCAGGCATCACACAAACTATGTTTCCAACATGTTCCCCAGTTTCCAAACATTTCAAAGCTTCTTCTAAATTGATTGCGTCAAATTTAGTGTATGGGTTTGGCTTCACTACTTTCTGATTTATGAGCTCTTTCAAACTATCAAATAATAATTTATTCTCAGCTTTTCTTTCTGCTAAAGCATCACCCAAGCCAATAACAAAGTATTTCACATCTGGCCTTCGTAGTTGAACTTGCTCTGCCGTCTCAATGTTTTCCTGGTTCGTTTGAATAAAGCGAGCTCCCTTTCTGCAGACTTTTAGCGTAGCAATCCCAAAATCTTTGCAACTTAATGAATTCAAAACAACATCCACTCCAGCTCCGTTTGTCACATCCAAAACCTTAGCTGCAAAATCTGTATTCTCTGAACTGAAAACGTGTTGAATTCCTTGCAACTTCAAGTAGTTTAGCTGGCGCATTCTACTTGCAGTTGCAACAATTGTGCATCCAACATTCTTGCAAACTTGAATTGCGCTCAGGCCATCACCTTCCGAAGCATTGTGAATAAGAACAACATCGTCTCGTTTAATTTGAGCAGTGTTTATGAGTCTCATAACAGCCGTCAAGTAGTCTGCACACATAGTAGCTCCCTCGCAGAATGACACTTGTGGAGAAAGTGGAAGCAAAAAATCGTCCTCCACAATTACATAACTGGATATTTTTTTAAAATCATCGTAGCAGCCAAACACACGATCCCCAACTTTCCATTTTGTGACAGACGAACCCACTCGATTAACCACTCCAGAAAAATTGGTAACGTAAGCATTAACGGTTTTTGTTGTAATGCGGGAATTAAGGGAAAATGCCTTTGTTTTAATCTCCACTTCATTTTCCTGTGGAGCATAAATGTAGTCAGGTTCGTATTTTATGTCCGATATGGAATAAGATTCCGGAAACGTCAGTTGGAATCTATCCGTCCCATGTGGCAGATTGAGAGAATTATTCGATGGCAAATGTTGTCGGAATTTGGGACAAAAACGAGTTCCCTTTCGGTAGGCCACCATTATTTCTTTGTCAACATTCCATAGTTCACTGTGCACTTCTTCCAACTGTTTCTCACTCAAAGAACCAGTTTCCAAGTCTACAATTTTCACATTTAGGTCCATATTCTCAGTTTTAAGTGCCTTCGTAAACCCCCAAATTGTACTAGCTGAAAAACTGGACAAGTCCACTTCATTAAATGGAATGACCCCCTGAGTCAGTGTAAATAGGTGCGGTGAGCAATGGAATCCCAGAACTAATCAAAAGATTTCGTTAGATAAAAATATGGCCGGAGGATTTCCTCTTGTTTCACGTTGCCCCTTTGGTTTAGAGCCCATCCATAAAAAATACCTTCCAGATCTATCTTCTTGGAAAGTAAGCACTTGAAAAGCTCACAGAAATCCTCCTCCTTGTCCACCCTAATCCTGACCAAACCTTTCTCAAACACTTCCTCAAATTGGTTCCCTTCGTTGACTATTATAATACACCTTGATCTAGCTGCTAGCCTTCTTATCAGATAGTCTGAAAGTTGGAAAGTTTCCTCTTCGCCAAACCAAAGCCAAAATTTAGTCGTGTTTTCTTTTTCTACTTTCAGAGCTCCAGCACGTTGTTGGGGCAACCAGACTTCTTTCCAGAAAGGTGGCGTCGGGTTTCGTCGATGGTCCAAAAGTGTGCCGATTGTTCTTCCTCTCCGACAAATAAACTCCACTGATGACATCACAGCTAAAACATTGCCGGTTGAATCCACCAACAGTGCTGAACCGCAGAATTTCTTTTCATCGTTATTTTTCAAGCAGGCGCTTATAAAAACGTCTGTGGATTTCAGATTTGGTTGTTGTAGCCAAATAAATTTGCCTATATTGGTAGGGACAGCCAGACGCTTCGTTTCACTTTTTGTAAGAAAAATCATCATCATCGCTTTGACCATGGCATCGAGTAAAAGCGGATGGAAAACATATTCACGTTCCTTTGACAGCTCTTCAGGTGGAAATGCAGCTTTTAGCAAGAGCATTCCGTCTTCCTCGTTCCACCAAACTTTATTTAACATCTGGAAGCATGGGCCGAGCTTCAGACCAACTGAGGCCAGCGTGTTGTAGATTTCATGTAGAAAGTCCTTGTTGTCAGAGGTTTTAAGTGTTTTTTGGAACGACATTGTATCAAACGCGGGATTTATCTCATCAACGTTTAAAATAGAAGTAAATGTACCACTTGCAAGTGGAAACCAGGTATTTGATTCTATTTCTTGCAATGATTGTGAATGAAAAATTTCCATTTTCACATTGCCCCAGTCAACTACATGCTTATTGACGCTTATATTGGCAACTGCTTTGCAGTGGTAAGCTTTTAGATTCACAATCATTGCAAGAAATAGAATCAAAAATACCTGGCTTTCCACTTGCAAGTGGTACATTTACTTCTATTTTTAAACGTTGATTGAGATAAATCCCGCGTTTGATACAATGTCGTTCCAAAAAACACTTAAAACCTCTGACAAACAAGGACTTTCTACATGAAATCTACAACACGCTGGCCTCAGTTGGCTCTGAAGCTCGGGCCCATGCTTCCAGATGTTAAATAAAGTTTGGTGGAACGAGGAAGACGGAATTCTATTGCTAAAAGCTGCATTTCCACCTGAAGAGCTGTCAAAGGAACGTGAATATGTTTTCCATCCGCTTTTACTCGATGTCATGGTCAAAGCGATGATGATGATTTTCTTACAAAAAGTGAAACGAAGCGTCTGGCTGTCCCTACCAATATAGGCAAATTTATTTGGGCTACAACAACCAAATCTTGAAATCCACAGACGTTTTTATAAGCGCCTGCTTGAAAAAAACGATGAAAAGAAATTCTGGGTTCAGCACTGTTTGGTGGATTCAACCGCAATGTTTTAGCTGTGATGTCATCAGTGGAGTTTATTTGTCGGAGAGGAAGAACAATCGGCACACTTTTGGACCATCGATGGAACCCGACGCCACCTTCTGGAAAGAAGTCTGGTTGCCCCAACAACGTGCTGGAGCTCTGAAAGTAGAAAAAGAAAACACGACTAAATTTTGGCTTTGGTTTGGCGAAGAAGAAACTTTCCAACTTTCAGACTATCTGATAAGAAGGCTAGCAGCTAGATCAAGGTGTATTATAATAGTCAACGAAGGGAACCAATTTGAGGAAGTGTTGAGAAACGTTTTGGTCAGGATTAGGGTGGACAAGGCAGGAGGATTTTCTGTGAGCTTTTCAAGTGCTTACTTTCCAAGAAGATAGATCTGGAAGGTATTTTTTATGGATGGGCTCTAAACCAAAGGGGCAACGTGAAACAAGAGGAAATCCTCCGGCCATATTTTTATCTAACGAAATCTTTGATTAGTTCTGGATTCCATTGCTCACCGCACCTATTTACACTGACTCAGGGGGTCATTCCATTTAATGAAGTGGATTTGTCCAGTTTTTCAACTAGTACAATTTGGGGGTTTACGAAGGCACTTAAAACTGAGAATATGGACCTAAATGCTGAAAATTGTAGACTTGGAAACTGGTTCTTTGAGTGAGAAACAGTTGGAAGAAGTGCACAGTGAACTATGGAATGTGACAAAGAAATAATGGTGGCCTACCGAAAGGAACTCGTTTTTGTCCCAAATTCCGACAACATTTGCCATCGAATAATTCTCTCAATCTGCCACATGGGACGGATAGATTCCAACTGACGTTTCCGGAATCTTATTCCATATCGGACATAAAATACGAACCTGACTATATTTATGCTCCACAGGAAAATGAAGTGGAGATTAAAACAAAGGCATTTTCCCTTAATTCCCGCATTACAACAAAAACCGTTAATGCTTACGTTACCAATTTTTCTGGAGTGGTTAATCGAGTGGGTTCGTCTGTCACAAAATGGAAAGTTGGGGATCGTGTGTTTTGGCTACTACGATGATTTAAAAAAAATATCCAGTTATGTAATTGTGAGGACGATTTTTTGCTTCCACTTTCTCCACAAGTGTCATTCTGCGAGGGAGCTACTATGTGTGCAGACTACTTGACGGCTGTTATGAGACTCATAAACACTGCTCAAATTAAACGAGACGATGTTGTTCTTATTCACAATGCTTCGGAAGGTGATGGCCTGAGCGCAATTCAAGTTTGCAAGAATGTTGGATGCACAATTGTTGCAACTGCAAGTAGAAATGCGCCAGCTAAACTACTTGAAGTTGCAAGGAATTCAACACGTTTTCAGTTCAGAGAATACAGATTTTGCAGCTAAGGTTTTGGATGTGACAAACGGAGCTGGAGTGGATGTTGTTTTGAATTCATTAAGTTGCAAAGATTTTGGGATTGCTACGCTAAACGTCTGCAGAAAGGGAGCTCGCTTTATTCAAACGAACCAGGAAAACATTGAGACGCAGAGCAAGTTCAACTACGAAGGCCAGATGTGAAATACTTTGTTATTGGCTTGGGTGATGCTTTAGCAGAAAGTAAAGCTGAGAAGAAATTATTATTTGATGGTTTGAAAGAGCTCATAAATCAGAAAGTAGTGAAGCCAAACCCATACACTAAATTTGACGCAATCAATTTAGAAGAAGCTTTGAAATGTTTGGAAACTGGGGAACATGTTGGAAACATAGTTTGTGTGATGCCTGAATGGAAGTTTGAAAATGGAAATGTGAAAATTACACACTCCTTGTTCAATGAATGTGGAACATACCTAATCACAGGTGGATTGGGAGGTCTTGGCTTTGAAGTTTGTAAATGGATGTTAAGAGAAGGTGCCAAATACATTGTGCTTGCCGGTAGAAGCCCACCAAACTCCCAAATGGAGACGGAAATAAAGAAACTCAATCTGAATGGAAATCAAGTTGTTGCTGTTCGACTTAACGTAGGAATTTGAGCAATGCAGAGAGCTTATTCAACTTCAAATAGGGAAAATGGGATTGCCTCCATTAAAAGGTGTCGTGCACACCGCACTTGCCAAGGAAATTGGGCCAATAGCACGTCAGAATTGGGAACGTTGGGGCCCCAGTTTCGATTCCAAAATAAACGGACCCATGAACTTACACGAGGTTACGAAAACACTGAATCTGGAGCACTTTGTGGTTTTTTCATCAATTTCAGCCTTGTTTCGCATACCATTTTGGTGTAACTACGCTGCGCGAAACTGCTTTTCAGATGCGTTAGCACACTTTAGATATTCCATGGGTCTCCCTGGCACTACAGTAAACTGGAGTAAGCAAAAATTGATGTTTTGATGAGTTGATATTTTATATCAGTTATTGTGGTTTTAGTATATATGTATATATGCGTTTTCTTGTGCTTGTTTTTGTGTTTATTATTATATATTACATGATGTTTATTTTTTACTTTCAGGTCAGTGGGGTGAAGTGGGTATTTCTGTTGACACTATGATTTCCGGGTTCCAAGGTTCTTTCAAATTTACAAGACTCACGGCCTTGGGTATGTCCTGAAGACAAATCAAGTTCAGCTTACTGTTGCCAACTTTGATTCATTTTCACGTTTTAGTAATTGGTTTCCACTTGTGCCAATTATGTGGATACAATTGAATGGAATGCCAGCAGTGGTGATATGTACTTTGAAAATATAAATGCAGCTGTACGAACATTAAACAATGTATCCGTGATTAAGGAATGATAGTATTTTAATAAAGACGAATGGAAAGCTCATAATACTTTGGCAATATTTAAGGGCCCACGATGACGACGTAAATGGCTACAAAGGATTTTAAAATGATATAATGAGTACTTTGCTTGGAATATGTTTTATAGCGAGTATTAGTGATGTTGATTGAGATGCAGATGTTCATTCATGTTACGTTGAAAATGATTAATTCGTACAATAAAACTGATATTCAAGATTTTGCATACCAAACCAATAATGGAGCACAGAGACAGTAAGAAAACTCGTGAATCTTCTGACCGGAGACATTTTCTGTTGTTTTCAAATATGTACATAAATCTTTGGCATCAAGTTACAGAACCTGATGTTCGCAAATCACATACATACGTACTCATATTAGAAAAGCCTTTTAACACTTTGACATCTCTCGCGCCAATCATGTAGGAATTCGACTTTAAAACAATGTCTTTGTAAAAACAAATTCTGAATTACTTTGCATCTACTATATGTTCTGTTTTCAACAGTTTTGCTAAGGCTGCATAGAAAAAAGTGAAAAGGGCATTACATACTCACTAATATTCAGAGCGATGGTTTATGATTAAAACGAATTTGGCTAATTACATCAAACCAGTCGACCAAAATGATACGGTCATCAACAGAAATAATCAAGATTTGACATAAAAATTCGGCAATACTCAACCATTGAGTTTTGCAACTGACTTATATTTCCATTAAGTTTTATGATATAGTTTATTTGAGTAAACGTTGCTTGTACATCGCCGCAATATCAAATCTGTATTGCATTTCCTTTAATTTCTACGAAGTGCGTCAGATGTAGGTTTTGCAACTAATAAAAGCAATAAATCCGCCCTGCCTTCAATGTATTCATAGAAGCAGCTTATCAAAACAAAACCTGTCATGGTGATTATTTATTTATTACATTTTTGTATATTCAAAACGTGCAAAAACTTTGCAATAGAAAATTTAAAAGATGTTGCAGATAATAAATCCGTCAAGAATGTAATTTTTGATGTTGTGTAATACATACGCCTATATACAACTTTGATCTTTAGCAATTTTGTCACTCTAATCGTGTTTTCTTGAGTTTAAGAGTTTCGTTGCATTTGAATAAATCGCAAACTTTTATTTCCAGGCAGAGGTATTTTTGCACAGACCGTGGTAGTCATTGTAAGTGTTGTAGAAAATGCAATCCGACTTTGATATTGCAGTAAGATATAAACATGTTTTGCTCAAATAAATTATATCATAAACCGTCATGGAAAAATAGGTCGGTTGCGTAAGCTGAAGTATTTTTTATGTCGGGACTTACTTCTCATTGTTCATGGTCGAATCATTTAATTACTGCTAGTTACTAGTTTGAACGTTTTAGATGAGTGAACTTGTTATAACATATCATATCCATCAGAGCTGCAAATAAACTTTTGAAATTCTAGGAGCATCCAAATTGATCGATGGATAAGGTTAACTTTGCTACCACAATGCAATCTGTTTAAATTGAAATCTGACTTAAAAGAAAAAAATTACTACCTGCGTCATGAGGTTTTATTTATTAGGTTTTCTAATGATTACATTGGAGGTTGAGAAATTTTATTATCACTAGAGATTCACAAAACCCGAATTTGAAATAGTGTTATGAACAAAATATGAGAGAACTCAAGTTTTAAAAAATTCTGTTGATAAAATTCATTCGACCAAGGACATTTTGCAACCTAAAAAACTAGCGTCGCGGGAGTTTCTTGTTTCTAGACGAAAAATTTTAATTTACGTGCAGCAAGATTAGAATTCGCATGTAATGAACGTCCGTGCTAAAACTGGATTATGCCATCGGACGTGAAACTTTGTATGTATATATACCTAAACAACTTGACTTGTTTTTCCAGTCGTATATGAAACCTTGATTGTCTACCACAATACCCGAATTTAATTATTAAGATAATATATCAAATATTCGAAAGTGTTAGGACAAGCTGCATTTTATAATCACCGCAATGGCAGGTATTGTTCAGTTTGTTTCTTTTAAGTATTTATATTTCGTTGTCTTTTATAAGCAGAGTTCTAATGGTTTTATAAAGTTATATTTCAATGTATTTGGTATAAACCTAGGCATTTCATAAAACAAATTACAGATTTTTCTATATATTTATTTTTCAAGTTTGCACTAATCAAGCATGGGTGACGTCTGTGCTCGTCGATGCCGATGTAACCTCCGCATTATCCCTTGCGTATTCCCTACGGAAGGTTGCAACGTCTCGGAAAGTGACTGTTCTGGCAACATCCAAGCTACCATTCTCACTTCTGAAAGTCCTATTTTATGCCTTTGATCACGTTGCAGTACTTCCTGGAAACCAAAATTTGTCCGGATTGAGCAAAAGAGATCTGGCAAAGCTTTTGATTTTAACAATGAAATCCTTTGAAACCTGTGTTTACCTCTCTCCATCAATGCTGGTAAGGACAACTTCTTTTTGTTTACATTTCAATTCTTTCCTGCTCTGGTTGCATCTAAATCATGGCTTTCGTAGTTACAAGGGTTTATGCCATAAATACATGTATAAAATGTCAACTAGAAACCTTGTTAACTACAGCTTGTTTGATGTAAGCAAATCTGCAAAATAGAAGCCTCCTTATTTACTAGCAATAGCATCCTTTCTGTAACTTTCATGGTTCCCAATGGTACTCAAAGTACTCACTCACTTACACAAAGTACCAAAAACGAACTAAATCAAGGATTGAATATCAGCTTTAATTACATACCTTTGTCCACTAAAGACGTGGGACAGATTGGTACTCAGTACTAAAGTTGAAGTACAATTTTGCTTATTTATAGGTTATCAAGAATTGTGATGAAGTTTTTGAACAAACCATCGACTCGTCAGGATTTTTATTTTTGGAAGATAATGAAATACCATTTTTTGTGGTTCGTCCATCCTTACACACAATGAAATCTGCAATGGACGGTCGATGCACGGAACGGGAATCAAGTAAGTGTTTCAGTCTATTTAACATGCAAGATAAATTGATATGCAGTACGTGACATAATACAAAATTGCATGACCTAATCTGTGCTCATATCTCATTTTGCTAAGTCAAGATTCAAAGAAATGAATTATAACTAAACACAGAACGAGTATTCAATCAAAACAATCCAATGACGCGAATATATGCTCTACATGTCTAAGCCTAACTATAATGACGGAATAGAGCAAATTATATACGTCAATAAATATACTTTGCTTGCGGCGTTAATATCAGACGTAACGTCAAAAGTCGAGATTTCTAAAACCTATGAAAACAGTAATAGTTACTTATTAATACTTACAAGTTTATTCGGGTACGTTTCTTCTACTGGGAGCTGAAAGTTCCTGCTCTAAACTTTCCTTCAACCGCGTGGACAAATGGTAAGGTAGCCGAATTAGCTATCTCCCTCTTCTATCCTCTATGTCTAATTTTGCCTCCTAGCTCCAACTGTATGTCGATAATCAGTTTGGGATGGGCCCTTTGATAGCTCGATTCATGCTCATGACCCAAAATAATTCATAGATTGTTATAGTAAATTTTGTTGTCAATCAAATCTCCGTCACAAGTTTCAATTTGGTCAGCACATTGAAATTAGCCGGATTTCTAAAACACTACGAAGCACGCAGCAACAAGGATGTAACTTTTTTGATTGATTACTGTGACTTCATAACTGATTCTGTTTTGTTTCTATGTGATTTGCGTGTGCAAATCCATTGGTGTATGTGTTTTTACGTGAATGGCCTTGTTGAATAAGTATGTGTTAAGGATTTAGATGGTAAGCAGGTTAATTTTTCAGTGGGTTACAGAAATTCTAGTGAGACAACTGTGCCACAGGCACGTTATATGTCACCAACGACGTATTTCAACTACTCGGATACGTCTCCAACAAACTTTTAATTATCAAAACTAAACAATTCTAGCCAAATAAATATATAAAGTGTGTATAAATAGGGTGACTTCGTTTATTCAACAGATGCGACCAGATTACCTTTCATTTCAGTCACTGAGCTGATTTAATGTAAACTTTTAATAAACGCATAGATAAGCACACTGCTACGACCATTTTAGGAACTGGAAGGACTTGTGCTGCGTTCTTAGACAATTTCAGTTTTACAATTTTGTACAGGAGCAACAATTGCAATTTATTTTTCTTAGTTGAGGATCGTTTCCCAACACGGATAGAAAACCACACTGGTTCTGACACCATTTTGGAAGTGAAATTTGATTTACGTCGGCTATTGGAAATTGAATGATCTGGGGTATGCGAAGATTTATGTGCTCATTGTGTTCATTTCCTTTTGTAGAGATACTAGGTTAATTTTTAAACTAGATATGAAACTGACACATCCATTTATAACTTGCTTGACATCCCTTTGGATGTGGATGTAAGTAGACTAGGAATGTTCCAACAAGTAAGTAGGTTTGAAATTATGCATATATAATTCTGCATTATTTGCAAAATGCAAAATTAACAGAAATTTGAAAGTATAACATGTAACTGAAAGAAATGCAAATCGGCCAGACTTTCTTATAGATATTGCTGTCACTTATAATATAAACAAAAATGCATGGGACTCCAATAAACAAAGAGAATTTCTTACTCAATGCCGCTCCTTATAACTGTATTAGTCCCAAAAAATACCAGTACACCAACCGTTCAAAATAAATTTTATTATATTACTATTGTGCCTTATATTATAAAATTAGAAATATTTATTTCAGTCAAATTATTTGTTGTATAACGTTTTTGTATATTTTAAAGAAATTTATAGGGTTCACAGACAACACTAATTTCATGGTCTGGTTTAAAGCGTTGATACACGCTATCACTCAATGTATTACCTGCTAGCGAGCAAAGTGAATCACTCAATTGTTACCCCAGCAGGTACTCCATCCGAGATACGATTAAAAGTGAAGCTATTGTGACTCATGCTTCGTCTTTTTGAATTAGTAAACTACTGAAACAGGAATGAATAGAAAGAAGGTGGAAATTTATTGTTCAGGGAAAAATCTACACTACTTGAGAAAACTGAAATAAGCAGAAGACCATGAATGAAGATAGGTAGAATGAGCAGAGCTAATTCGAGATTCAGAGCTAAATCGCTGGTCCTATCCGTTTACTCTGCTCTGGATTCATGATACATACAAAGAGGCCGTTTCATTTCAAACGTAACCCTAATACCAACCGTGACAAAGAGGAATTATGTTGTCCAAAATATGACGTTACGTTTGATATGAAACGGGCCTCTTTGTATGTTATCATGAATCCAGAGCAGAGTACGGAATAGGACCAGCGAATTTAGCTCTGATCTCGAATCTAGCTTCTGCTCATTCTACCATTCTATTCCATTATGCTCTATTAGGTGAAATTCTTGTTATTTCCAGTTTTCTCAAGTGTGTAATTTGTCACTGAACAATAATATCCACTACTTTTATTCATCTGTTTCAGTAATTTTTACTAAATTGGCAAAGACGAAAGCATGAGGCCCACGATAAACTTCACTATTAATCGTATGTTCGGATGGTAACTCCACCCGCCACCCTACCACCCACCACCCCCACCGCCGCCCGTACCTGCTGGTGGTGGTAACAATGAGTGATTCACTTTGCCTCGCTAGCAGCTAATACATGAGTGTTAGCGGTTGTATCACGCTACTTTCACACCCAAGACCATGATAATTTAGTGTTGTTGGTGAACCTTATAAATTTCCTTTTAACCCCTATAACATTTAAACACAGTACTATACAACAAATAATTTGGACTTAAGAAGTAGAACTGAAATAAATTTTCATTTACTCTTTATAATAGTAGGCACAATTGGTAAAATAATAAAATTAAAAATTTATTTTGAACGTCTTTGGTGTACGTGGTATTTTCTTTGGGGCTAATACAGTTGAGCGGCGTTTGAGTAAGAAATTTCTCTTTGTTTATGTAGGGCCCCTTGCATGTAAATATGCGTTTAAATCGGGACACATATGCCCTATTTGTGCCAATCGCGTTGCCTGAATGTGTCCAACCTTCTAAAATAGACTCAAGCATGGACCCTAATTCGGTTGTTGTTTCCCATTCTTTCTGCTTACAGAACGATATCCCATCTACCCGGCGTATAATGAAGCATAACTAAATCAGACAATCACAATTGCCCGATATTCCTTGGACAGCAGCATTACAAAGCCACATAAGAGCATATCTCACACACAGTGTAGACAGTAAAGCTGGATATCAAGCATTTGAATATATTCAAGCGCGTGCGACTCAATTCGTATGAGCACTTCAAAACAAAATATAAAATTTTTTGTTTTATTATAAGTTGGCAGCAATATCTAATAAGAAAGTCTGGACCGATTTGCATTTTCTGTGCATTATTATGTTATACTTTCAAATTTGCTGGATAAGTTTTTGTACCGTGATTCTGCCTTGAGTTTTCCTGTTGTATGGCTTGGCAATGGCCTGCTGATGGATGATGACATTTCGCTACTAGTTGTTATGCTAAAATGTTTAGATGACGTTCCTTAGTTATAGCGAATAATTAACACAAATCACCGCAGCTAATTAAATGTTTACAGGTTAACAGGTTTTATTTCCCTAACATAAGCCGACAGGGGCCGTGACTGCAACTAGCTAACTCACTGACTCGATTTTCTTTTTTACGCTCACACGGTTCGTGATTGATTCCACGCTTCAAACTTTTTTGGTCCTCGCTCTGCTCGCTTTTTCTCCTCTGACTCTCATCCATTTCTTCTAAATAATCTACCCTTCCCTGTCAGCCATACAAATTTATTATAGCATTTATTTCAAAACTGAATAAAACTTCTGAATATCATAGAACCCTCCGTTTTCCTTGGCACATTTGCATTATGCAAATATGCAGAATTATATATGCATAATTTCAAAAACCTACTTTACTTGTCTGGAGACATTCCAGTTCTACTTACATCCAATCCAACGGGGATGTCGAGCAATTTTAATAAATTGGATGTGTCGTTTCATATCTAGTTTAAAATTAACCTAGTATCTCTCGCATAGACATCGCTCTCTCTCGTACCCGCAGATCATGTCAAATTTTCCAATTAGCGACGTAAATCGAAATTTCCAAATGGTGTCAGAACCGCTGTGGTTTCTATCCAGATCGTTTGGAAACGCCTCCTCAACTCAAGGAACAATAATTGCAATTGTTGCCTCCTGTATAAAATTTGTAAACTGAAATTTTCTAAGACACGTGACAAGTCCTTCGTTTCTAAATGGGGTAGCAGTCGTGCTTATCTATGCGTTTATAGCTGAAGTTTAATTAACATCAGCTCAGTGCTGAAATGAAAGTAAGCTGTGTTTGCATCTGCTGAATAAACTGAAGCATCCTACATATAACACACTTATATATTGTTTGGCTATGAATTGGTTTAGTTTTGATTAATTAAACAGTTTGTTGTGACCGTCATCCAGGTAGTTTGACCTACGGTGGTTGGTGACATAATGTGCAATGTGCACCATTGTCTCACGGGTTTTCTGTTACCTACCAAAAAATCACAACCTACTTCCATCCAATCTTTTAACACAACTTATTCAAAAAGGTTCATTCGGTAAAAACAATGCCTACTCAATAGATTTGCGCGACGCAATGCACATAGAAGACGCGCAAAATCAGAATCAGTTTATGAAGGTCACAGTAATCAATCAAAAAAGTTACCATTCCTTGATTGCTGCGTGCTTCGCTAGTGTTTTAGAAGCTCCATTTTCAGATGTGCTTGAAAATTTGAAACTTGTGTACGGAGATCCCTTGATTTTGAAACAATTACTTAAATCCTATGAATTATTTGGTCATAGCATGAATCGAGCGTATCAAGGCCCATCCCGAAACTGTTATCACCATACAGTTGGAGCTTAGGGAGGCAAAATTTTAGCATAGCATATGATCAGACGAGCGATAGTAAATTGGCTACTACCGATGTGTCACGCGGTTGAAGGAAAGTTAGAGCAGAACTTTCACCTCCCAGTTAGAAGAAAACGTACCCCGAATAAACTTGTGTAACGTATTAATAAGAACTCATTAACTGGATTTTCACTAGGTTTGTAGAATTCTCGAATTGTTGACGTTGACGTCTGATATTAACGCCGCAAGCAAAGTATATTTACTTGACGTATATAATTGCCTCTATTCCGTCATTATAGATTAAATATTTAGGACAGTGTAGGCTATATTCCACGCCGTCATTGGAATGACTTAATGCTATACATCATATATTTAATGACTTATTCTAATGACCACGGAGGCCTGATGATACATATACTCACCAGGAAAAGGGTTGGTAGCCCAGCAACACCAACATGGACCATATTTCGACTCTTGGCTGATTCGCCTCTTGTTATAGTAAACTAATAATAATTGCACAACTCTATTTATGTGTTTGTCAGTACTCTCTTGCCATGGATATCGTCTGCAAATATCTAATTTGAATCGCACGTATCTTGGTTCCAGTTAAACACATGCAAAGAGTCGCATGCGTTGCGATGCGCTTTCGTTTGTCTTGATATCGTATCTGTGTTTGTCTTATTCATTTCTTTGAATCTTACTTAGCAGAATAGATATGAGCACAGATGTTAGGTCATGCAATTTGTATTATTGTCATGGCGTACTGCAAATCACGATTAATCTTGATGTCAAGTAGACGGGAGAACGACTTACTTGATTTCCCGTTCCGTGCATCCGGCCGTCCATTGGCAGATTCTCATTGTGTGTAAGGGATTGGCGACGAGCCGGGACAAAAATTGATATTTTTCATTATCTTCCAAAAATAAAATCCTTGAAGAGCCGATGCTTTTTCAAAAACTTCCATCACCCAATCTTGATAACCTATAGCAAATAGAAGGCCAAAATTGTACATTTCACTTTAGTACTGACGTTAGCCTCCAATCTGTGCCCACGTCCTTTAGTGGACAAACGCTATATAGATAAGTGGGCTGATATACAAGCCTTAGTTCAGTTACGTTTTTGGTTAACCTTTGTGATAAGCTGAGGTGGTACTCTTGAGTCCATTGGGAACCATAAGGTACGAATAAGCTATGCCTATTGCTAGTAAGCGGGAGCGGCTTCTATTCTTGCCAGATTTGGTCTCACCAACAACAATGCTTGTGATGTTAACAAGTCTTCTACGCTGAGCATTCTGATACAGGTATTTTGCATAAACCCTTAATACGAAGCCATGCATTAGATGCAAACCCAGGCAGTGAAACGAATTGA